>JADKXX010023441.1:0-10137 GCA_017310255.1 Butorides virescens | reverse complement strand
CTGTGGTTACTGGGAGGACTGGGAGCTGTGGGGCAGGTGGGACTGTGGTTACTGGGAGGACTGGGAGCTGTGGGGCCAGCTGTGCTGCATTATTGGTGTTACTGGGAGCTGTGGGGCCAGCTGTGCTCTGTTACTGGTGTTACTGGGAGCCCTGGGGCCGGCTGTGCTGCGTCACTGGTGTTATTGGTGTTACTGGGAGTGGCCCCCTCTCGCCCCCCTGCTCTGGCAGCTGGACCCCACATCTGGCTGCTCCCACCCAGATGTTTGGTTACTGTGGCAACCGCCACCCCATAAACACATGGGGGGGAGGGTGCCCCGCCCGGTTGCCTGGGTCCCCTATGGGGGGGGGGGGAGATGTGGGGCAGGGTGTGGGGCTGGATGCCTGTGTCCCCTATGGGGAGGAGCTGTGGGGCAGGACTTGGGGGGCCCGAACACCTGGGTCCCCTATGGGGGGAGGGGGGGAGTTGTGGGGCAGGGTTTGGGGGGCCCGGACTCCTGAATCCCCTATGGGGGGGGAGCTGTGGGGCAGGGTGTGAGCTGTGGCTCCACCCCCGACCACGCCCCCCCCCCGACCCAACCCCACCCCACAGCGGAGCCGCTGGGCTCAGGGATGGGTACGGGAGGTACTGGGCTTACTGGGGTCACTGGAATTGCTGGAGTCACTGGGCTTACTGGAGCTGCTGGTGTTACTGGTGTTGCTGGAGGTGACTGGTGTTACTGGTGTCGTTACTGGAGTTGCTGCTGGTGCTGGAAGTGACTGGAGTCACTGGTGTTACTGGACTTACTGGTGTTACTGGAGGTGACTGGAGCTTCTGGAGTCGCTGGACTGACTGGTGTTACTGGAGGTGACTGGTGTTACTGGAGCTGCTGGTGCTGCTGGTGTTGCTGGAGTTATTGGTGTTACTGGAGACTGGGGTGACTGGAGTTACTGGTGCTACTGGAGTTGTTGCTGCTGTTACTGGTGTTACTGGTGTTGCTGGTGTGAGTTGCTGGAGGTGCTGATGCTCCTGGCGTTACTGGTGTTGCTGGAGGGTTACTGGTGTTACTGGGGTCTGGGGGGGATGAAGATACTCCAGTTAGTGAGAATGGGGGGGGTTACTGGGGTGGTTACTGGTGTTACTGGGGGCTACCGGGGGTTATTGGGTGCACTGGTGCCAGGGCCACACAAGGGTTGGGGGTGGGTGCTGTGGGTCACAGTGGCCCTGTGTCCCTTGTCCATCCCCTCCCGATGTCCGTGTGTCCCCCATGATGTCCGTGTGTCCCCTGGGTGTGCCCAGGGGTGTCCCCCTGTCCCACATATGTCCCCTTTGTCCCCTGATTGACACCCTGTGGGTTATCTGGGTGTCCCCTGGGTGTCCCCCACGATGTCCCTGTGTCCCCTGGGTGCCCCTTCATGATGTCTGTGTGTCCCCTGAGTGTCCCCGTGGGATGTCCCGTGTCCCCTGCGGGTCTCCCTGTGTCCCCTGATGTCCCCAGGGGTGTCCCCATGTCTCCAGGGGCTCTGCCATTCACTGTCTGTCCCTTTTGGGTGTCCTGTCCCCTGGGTGTCCCCCACAAGTGTCCATGTGTCCCCCACAATGTCCGTGTGTCCCCTGGATGTCCCCATCGATGTCCCTGTGCCCCCCATGCATGTTCCCATGTCCCCTGGGTGCCCCTTCATGATGTCTGTCTGTACCCCATGATGTCTGGGTGTCCCCTGGGTGTCCCCGTGGGATGTCCCCTGTGTCCCCTACAATATCCCTGTGTCCCCTGGGTGCCACCCATGTTCCCCCACCCAGGTGTCCCCACGGGTGTCCTCGCGGGTGCCATCCCTCCCCTCCCCACAGGACCATGACCCTGGGGCTGCCCCTGCTGCTGCTGGCGCTGGCGCTGCAGGGGGGGGCGGGGACCCCCCCCGGGTCCCCCCCGGGTCCCCCCTGTGGGGCGGCAGCGCTGGTGGCCATCCTGGGCCGCCTGCAGGAGCTGGAGGGACAAGTGCGGGCGCTGCAGGGACAGTGCGGGGACAGCCAGGGACCCCAGGCTGGCACCGGTACGTGGGGGGGACATGGGGGGGGACATGGGGATGTGGGGGGACATAGGGACATGGGGATGTGGGGACATGGGGACATGTGAGGGGCATCAGGGGATGTGGGGGGACGTGGGGGGACCATGGGGATGTGGGGGGACATAGGACATGGGGGGGGACGTGGGGACATGGGGACTTGGGGGGGGACATGGGGACATGTGAGGGACATGGGGGGACATGGGAGAGATGTGGGGGGACACAGAGGACATGGGGGACATGGGAGGAACATGAGGGTCATGGGGCCATGGAGGGGGACACGAGGGGGCCATGGGGACACAGGGAACAGGGCGGGGACATTACACAGGGGACATGGCGGGGGGCTGGACATGAGGGTCATGGGGACATGTATGGGGGGGGGCATGGGGGGGACTTGGGGGTACTGGGGGAGGATGTGGGGGGACAAGTGGGTTATAAGGGGACGTGGGGTCATGGGGACATGTGAGGGACATGGGGGGATGTGGGGGGACCATGGGGGGACATGGGGACATGGGAGGGGACATGAGGGGGGGATGTGGGGATGTGGGGATGTTTGGGGGGGGACATGAGGGGTAACAGAGGGGTCATGGGGGCGCATGGGGGATATTGGGGGGGACACACACGGGGGGACCTGGGGACATGGTGGGGCAAGGGGAGGCCGTGGGGCCTTGTCCCTCCCGTGTCCCCCCTGTGTCACCCCCATGTCCCCCTCTGTCCCCACAGGACGTACGCTGGCTCGGGAGCTCTGCCCCCCCCCCGGCGGGGGGGGCTGCGGCTGCCCCCCCCCCCCCCCCCCCCCCCCCCGCCCTCCCCCCCCCCCCCCCCCCCCCCCCCCCTGTCCCCTCGGCTGCAGTGACCAGGGGCGATGCCGGGGGGGACGATGCCGCTGCTTCCCCGGCTTCACCGGCCCCCACTGTGCCACCCCCGCCTGTCCCCCCGGCCGCGGTGGGCCCCGCTGTGCCCTCGGTATGTCCCCAAGGGTGCCCGAGGGTCCCTGAGGGTCCCCAAATGTCCACAAAGGTCCCCCAGGGTCCTCCAGGGGTCCCCAGTGCTCCTCCAATGTCCCCATCCCAGTGCTCCCAGTGGCCCCCCACCTCCCTCCCTGGCCATAGTGAGCCCCAATGCCACCTTGGTACGTCCCCAAATGTCCCAAGGGCCCCCAAACGTCCCCGAGAGTCCCCAAGGTCCTCCAGGGTCCTCCAGGGTCCCCAGGGGTCCCTAGTGCTCCCCCAGTGGCCCCATCCTGGTGCTCCCAGTGCTCCCCATCTCCCTCCCTGGCCATAGTGAGCCCCAATGCCACCTCGGTACATCCCCAAATGTCCCCAAGGGTCCCCCAGGTCCTCGCCTGTCCCCATGGGTCCCCGAGTGTCCCCAGGGATCCCTAGTGCTCCCCCAGTGTTCCCATCCCAGTGCTTCCCGTGCCCCCCACCTCCCTCCTTGGCCGTAGTAAGCCCTGATGCCACCTTGGTAGGTTCCCAAATGTACCCAAGAGTCCCTGAGTGTCCCCAGGTGTCCCCAAGGGTCCCTGAGTTTCTCCAGCGGTCCCCATGGGTCCCCATCCCAGTGCCCCCCCCTCCCCCCCCAGCCACAGTGAGAGCCAATGCCGCCACCTCAGTATGTCACCAAGGGTCCCCGAGTGTCCCCAGGGGTCCCCAGTGCTTCCCCAGTGTCCCCATCCCAGTGCTCCCCCACCTCCCTCCCTGGCCGTAGTGAGCCCTGATGCAACCTTGTTTCATCCCCAAATGTCCCCAAGTGTCTCCAGTGCTTCCCCAGTATCCCTGAGTGTCCCCAAGGGTCCCTGAGTTTCCCCAGAGGTCCCCATGGCTCCCCATCCCAGTGCTCCCAGTTCCCCCCCCCCCCTCCCCCCCCCCCCAGCCAAGGTGGACCCTGATGCCACCTTGGTATTTTCCCCAGTGTCCCCCGGTGTCCCCTGGTAGTCCTCCAGTGCTCCCCCAGTGCTCTCCCAGTCCTCCCAGTGCCCTGGCCCTGAGTGTCCCCCTGGTGTCCCTATCCTGTGGGTACCCCATATCCTCATGTCCCCATGGCTTGGGTGGCCTCGTTCCTTGGGTGTCCCCTCCATGTCCCCAGGGTGTCCCCATCACATGGGTGTCCCTGTCCTCGTGCCATCCCCATGGTGTCCCCATCTCAGGGGTCCTGCATCCCGTGGTGTCCCCAGGGTGTCCCCATCCCAGGGGTGCCTCATCTGGTGGCCTCACCAGGGTGTCCCCAGGGTGTTGCTGGCCCATGGTGTTCCCAAGATGTCCCCATCCCATGGGTGCCCCAGAATGTCCCTGCAGTGGCACGTGCTGATGGGGCCGTGTCCCCGCAGAGATCCCCTCGGTGACACCACGCTTGGCTACCCGCAACCAGACGTCCTTCCGTGTGACCTGGCCCCACCCCCCCGTGCCAGTGGATGGCTACCAGGTGGCCCTCATCCCCCTGGTGAGCTGGGGACAGGGACAGGGGTGGGGACAGGTCCCCAGCGCCACAGTGGCCCCAGTGTTGTGGCCCCAGTGTGGCCCCAACTTAGCCTTCATACCCAGGATGAGGTGGCATCTGTGGCCACCTGCTGCTGCTCCACTGGGGGACACCACAAGGGTGTCCCTATGGTGTCCCCAACATGTTCCTAGTGGTCAGGCCACCTCCTGCTGCCTATGTCGGGGTTGGGGACATCTCCACAGTGCATCCCACGTTGCCAGGATGAGCTGTGGTGGTGTCACCCATTTGCTGCCTGGCTTAGGGATGGGTCCTCCCATGGTATCCCCCCATGGTGTCCCCAGTGTGTCCTTTGTCCCCAGGATGAGCCAGCAGCTGTGGCTACCCTCCTGCTGCCTGGCTTGGGGACAGGGATGTGTCCCCAGCATGATGTCCCCGGTATCCCCAACATGTCCCCTGTCCCCAGGATGGGCCACCTGCCTGCAGCTCTACTTAGGGACAGGGACATGTCCCCACCGTGGTGTCCCCAGCTTGTCCCCCAGCCCAAGCCATTGGCTGCAGCCACCTACCTGGCTCAGGGATGAGTCCCCAGTGTGTCCCCAGTGTGTCCCCATTGTGTCCCCAACGTGTCCCCCAGCCCTGGGAGAAGCTCTTGGCTGTGGCCAACTGCCTGCTGCCTGACTCAGGGCCAGGTCCCACTGCGGTGTCCCCAACTTCTCCTTGGCATGTCCCTTGTCCCCAGGATGAGCCGGCAGCGATGACCACCCATGAGCTGCCAGGCTCTGCTGTCACCTTCGAGGTGACAGGCCTGGCACCTGGCCATACCTTCGAGCTCTTCATCCAGGCCCAGCGGGAGAAGCACCTCGGGGCGCCCGGCACCCTGCGCGTCCGCACCCGTACGTGTCACCTGCTCAGCATGGGGACCGCGAGGGGATGGGGACACCACAGGGATGGCAATGGGCCTGAGCATGGGGACAGGGATGGGGACAACATGGGGATGGCAGTGGGTGTGGGCAGAGGGATGGGGATGGCATGGTCATGGGTGTGGGGACAGCAATGAGGGTGACGTGGGCGTGGGGACAGCATGGGCAGTGTGGAGACAGGGATGGGATCAGGGATGGGGATGGCATGGGGACGGGGACAGGGGTGGCATGGGCACAGGGGTGGGGATGGCACAGGCATGGGGACAGGGATATCACAGGGATGAGGTTGGGGACAATGATGGGTGGGGGTGTGGGGACAGCAGTGAGGACAGCTTAGGGATGGGGACAGGAATGGGGACAGCATGGGCACAGGGACAGCATGGGGATGGGGAGAGCCTGGGGACATGGATGGCATGAGCACAGGGATGGGGACAAGGATGGGGACAGGGATGGAGATGGTGTGTGTATGGGGATGGCCCAAGGAGGGGGACAGTGTGGGCACAGGCATGGGGACAGGGACAACATGGGGACAGTGACAGGGACAAGACGTGGATGGGGACAGCGTGGGGATGGGGATGGCACGGGACAGGGACAGCATGGTGGCAGGCATGGGGACAGGGATGATGCAAGCATGGGGATGAGGGCAGGACAGACATGGGGATAGGGACGGGATGGTGACAAGCATGGGGATGGCAGAGGGTTGGGGACAGGGAGTGGGATGGGTATGGGGACAGGGACGGTGCCTGCAGCCTCTGTCTGTCCCTACGTGTTCATGTGTCCCCATGGCTCTGCGGGTCCACATCCATCTGTCCTGGTGGCTCTGTGTGTCACCAGTCTGTCCCTGTGAGTCCGTGTGTCCCTTTGGGCCTGTCTCTCTGCGTCTGTCCCCATGGGTCCATCTGCCCCCATGGGTTCATCTGTCCTCATGGGTCCGTCTGTCCCCAGGGCTCCACGTGTCTCCACATCTCCTGATGCATCCCCATGTGTCCCTCTGTTGCCTGGATCTGGGTGTCCTCAGTCTGTCACCGTCCGTCCATCTGTCCCAGTCTGTTCCCATGAGTCTGGGTGTCCCCAGTCTATCCCCATGGGTGTCTGTCCCTACGCGTCCATCTGTCCCCATCCCTTCCTGTGTCCATCCATCCCTGTGTCCCCCGTCTTCCCCCCGTGGGTCCCCAGCTCTGGCAGACGGGGAGTTTTGGGGATGGGTTGATGACCCTGGTCCCCTTTGCTCTCGCAGTGCTTGCCCAGACTCTGCCCACCCATGGGGGGTCCTCAGGGTCCCCTCAGGGTCCCCTGGGGTCCCCAGCATCACCAGTGGCCCCAGCGTCACCATCAGCCCGAGGGTCTCCGGCATCCCCAAGGTCCCCAGTGTCACCAGATGCATCCTTGGGGTCACCAGGGTCTTTGAGGTCACCAGCATCCCCAGCATCTCCAAGTTTTCCAGCGTCCCCAGTATCTCGAGGGTCCCTGGGGTCCCCAGCATTCCCGAGGTCCCCAGTGTCACCAGAGTCTCCAGCATCACCAATGTCCCCAAGGTCCCCAGAGGCACCAGCATCCCCAGTGTCCCCAAGGTCACCTGCATCTCCATGGTCTCCAGCATCACCACAATCCCCTGTATCACCTCCATCCCCAAGGTCCCCAGCATCCCCACTGTCCCCAGTGCTCCCGGGTGGCCCATCCCTGCATGACCTGGGAGCCAAGCTCTCCTCCTACAATGGCTCCTTGCTGCAACGCCTGGAGAGCCACCTCCGGGCTACAAACTTTCCCCTCCGGGGCAACCAAACAGTGCCAGCGGTGGCCCGTGCCATTCTGTCTTACCTTCTGCGCCGCAGCCCGGCCCCATTGCGTCACCAACTCCTCCGCCAGATCTCCCATCCCAAGCCCGTGTTGATGCCGGGGGCCACCGGCGAGGCTCTGGTGGACCTGCATGGGCTGCGGGGCCACGCAGAGACTGTGGTGATCCGTTACCGGCTCCTGGAAGAGCCGGAGGGGGCTGAGGGGGAGCTACAGGTGCCAGGGGACACAGCGGTGGTCCGGGTGCCAGGGCTGGTGCCAGGGGCCATGTACCGGGTGGAGGTGCACGGCGTGGTGCGGGGGCACGTCTCCAAGTCCTACACATTCCTGGTGACGGCAGGTGGGTGATGGCGATGGAGACGGGGACAACATTGCATGGGGACATCCCATAACTGCCCACTGCTCTTTTGGGTGCAGGGGTAGGTGGCACTGAGGAGCCCCCGCTGGACTGGGAGCACATGTATGAGATGGAGTTGACCGAGCCCCAAGGCGCAATAGCCAAAGCAGGTACCATCGGGTGGTCTGCGGCAGCACTGGGAGGGACACAGGTGTTCAGACTCTCAACTGCTCTTGGAGGACAAGTTGGGTCTGGAGGGGTGGTAGGTGGGTGGGTGGATGGATAGGTGGGTGATAGTTGGTTGGATGGATGGAAGGATGGATGGGTCATGGTTGGATAGATAGGTGGGTGGGTGTTTGGATGTGTGGTTTTTGGTTGAATGGATGGATAGATGGGTGGAAGGATGGATGGATCATGGCTGGATAGACAGGTGGGTGGAAGGATGGATGGTTGGATGGTGGTTGGATGGGTGGATGTATGGGTGTGTGGTTGGTTGAATGGATGGATAGATGGGTGGAAGGATGGATAGATGGGTGGAAGGATGGATGGATCATGGTTGGATAGATAGGTGGGTGGAAGGATGGAGGTTGGATGATGGATGGGTGGCTGGGTGGGTGGCTGGCTGGCTGGGTGGGTTGAAGGATGAGTAGGTGGTGGTTGGTTGGAGGTATGGGTGGGTGGATGGGTGGAAGGTTGGATAGATAGGAGAGTCGATGGATGGGTAGGTGGTTATTGGTTGGATGGATGAAAGATGGGCGTGTGGATGGATGGATGGAGGGAAGGATGGATGGACAAGGGTTAGATAGATAGGCGGGTGGATGGCTGGCTGGCACTTTGCACTTTGGTGACAACAACCTCACGCAACTCTAAAGGCATGGGGAAGAGTGGCTGGAAAGCTGCCCGTCAGAAAAGGACTTGGGGGTGTTGGTCGAGAAGCAGCTGAATATGAGCCAGCAGTGTGCCCAGGTGGCCAAGAGGGCCACTGGCATCCTGGCTTGTATCAAGACTGGTGTGGCCAGCAGGAGCAGGGCAGGGACCGTGCCCCTGTCCTGGGCACTGGTGAGGCCGCCCCTCGACTGCTGGGGTCAGGGTTGGGCCCCTCCCTCCCAGAAGGACCTGGAGGGGCTGGAGCGTGTCCAGAGAAGGGCAACGGAGCTGGGGAGGGGTGTGGAGCCCGAGGCTGCTGGTGAGCGGCTGGGGAGCTGGGGGGGTTCAGCCTGGAGAAGAGGAGGCTGAGGGGAGCCCTCATCGCTCCCTATGACTGCCTGACAGGAGGGGGGAGCCTGGGTGGGGGGTCGGGCTCTGCTCCCAGGGAATGGGCGATGGGACGAGGGGTAACAGCCTCAAGTTGTGCCAGGGCAGGTTTAGGTTGGACACTGGGAAAAATTCCTTCCCCAGAAGGGCTGTCAAGCACTGGAAGGGGCTGCCCAGGGAAGAAGTCGAGTCCCCATCCCAGGGGTGTTTAAAATCCAGGCAGCTGAGGTGCTTAGGGACAGGGTTTAGAGGTGGGATGGCAGGGTTAGGGGAATGGTTGGGCTTGGTGATCTTAAAGGGCTTCTCCAACCCCAATGATTCCATGATTCTATGATGGAAGGTTGGCTGGAGGGTGGGAGGGTGGGTTGGTAGATTCAAAGATTGAGGTAAGGAAAAGTGAATGGAAAAAGAGGTCATTGAATGGGTGGAAGCCTGGATTCTTGAATGGATAAATGAGTGGACAGATGGAGTAACGGACAAAGAACTGAATGAATGTATGATTGGATGGAAGGCTTGACGCCCAGCTAGGTCAGTGGGAGGATGGGTGGATGGATGGGTGTGTGGATGGGTGGGTGGACAACTGGTTCAGCAGGAGGAGGCATGGGTGGGTGGATCTTCATGTTTTGCTTTGTGCCATCGCCACTGCAGTGCCGGCCCCACCCTTGGAGGAGCCACCAGCCCAGCCCCGCCTAGGCGGGCTAACAGTCTCCCACGTCACCCACGACTCTGTCCAATTGGAGTGGAGCGTCCTCGAGGGCACCTTTGACTCCTTCACAGTGCAGTACAGGGACGCCCAAGGCCAACCTCAGGCACTTGCAGTCGATGGCGGGTCCCGCATGGTGACTGTGCCCGGGCTGTCCCCGTCCCGCCGCTACAAGTTCAACCTGTACGGGGTGTGGGGACGGAAACGGATTGGTCTCATCTCCACTGATGCTGTCACAGGTGAGGGCATCTGTGGGCACTGTCAATGCCCTCTGCAAGCGCTGGGTGTGGAGCACATCAGGAACCTCGGCAGGTCCTTCAACCATAGGGTATATGGGAAGAGCAGCTGGCCCTTGGTTTGGGAGTGGGGGTGGGTGCAAGGCCAGAGAGATGGAGGGAGGTTTGATTGATGGTGGATGATTGGATGGGTAGGTGGGCAGTTGATCGGGTGGTGGGTAGGTGGGTGGATGGTTGAGATTTGGTGGGTCGATAGATGGTTGGGATTGGATGGATGGATGGACAGATGGAGGGATATCTGTCCCCAGCGTGTCCTGCACTGTGCTGTCCCTGTTGCAGCCCCAGCCCATCTTAAGAAGGAACCAGCATCGCAGCCCGTCCTGGGCGAGCTCACGGCCTCCCAGGTCACCCAC
>JADKXX010023396.1:0-18773 GCA_017310255.1 Butorides virescens | reverse complement strand
GCTTCCCTTCCCGCCACACTGGGCTGGCCTAAAAGGCTGTCGGGTGCCCGGTGGACCTGGCTTCAGGGGGCACATGATCCCCGGGGTGGGGGCTCGAGCCCCAGCCACCGGCTGCTTACATGCTCCAGATCGGAGGCGTCGCTTTCCGCAAGCACATCCAACACGGCAGCGCAAGCCTCCGCATTACAGGAGTCAGAGTCTGCCATGGCCTTGACGTCCAGGACGGTGGTGTCTTCTTCAGGCTCAGTGGGCTTGAGGGATTCCCCAGACGTCTGCAGGAGAAGGAGGGGCAGGGGAGAGAGGGACGTCACATTGAGTGCCCTGACCGGTGGTGCTTGGCTGAGCAGCGAGAGCAGGCCCAGCCCAGGCGGGGATGGCCGCGGGTACCTCTGCTCTGCTGTGGAAGAGGGCACGGGTGTGTTCCTGCTCCTGCTCCTCTTCTGGCAGGTCACGGTCTGGGTCTGGCAGAGACCGAGCACAGGCAGAGCTGAGGGGGCTGCGGGAGAGGCTGGAGAACACAGACAAGCCCCGCGCTCCCCCGGCAGGGCCAGCCCCAGGACAGGAGCTGGTGGGGACGCTGACCCCCGTGTCTCTGGCCGCAGGTTGGGGCTGGGGGTGCCCAGTGGATGGAGCCCGGCCAGAGCCCGGCTGAGGGGAACAGCCCCGTCCCCTCTTTCCCTGAGGATGTCCACGGGGCATGGGATGGGGCTGAGCCGGCTGCAGCCACTAGCCCTGTGGCCCAGCTCAGCCACTCACCAGCCTGCAGCGGCTGGACCTCCTCCACCTCATCAGGCTGCCACGCTGGGGCAGCCCCAGAGCCTTTCTCCTCCTCCTCTTCCCTCTCCACCCAGGCCAGCCTGGGCACGCAGGGGTATCTCTTCATCATCCCGCTGAGGCCTGGCCTCGAGGGCTCCTCTTGCAGGGATGGGAGATGCCTTGGAAAAGCGCCGCTGACGCGGGTGGGCAGGGAACGAGGTGGCTGCGCAGGGGCTCCTCGCAGCCCCACTCTGTCCTGTCCCGTCGCGTCGCGTCCTCCGGGCACTTGTGGGGTGGCCGCGTCACCGCCAGCGCTTATATCACGGCGGGTCACAAAGGGCCCTGTGACACACTGCCACGTGCCATCCAATCTGCAGCGCCCATATCACGGCGGGTCACAAAGGGCCCTGTGACCTGCTGGCGCATGCCTGCCCCCTGGGCCTCCAGATGCCCCGGCCCCTCTTTATGCTCTCACTAGGAAATATTTATTATTATGGTATTAATAACTTTTTGACACACATTACTAGTAAGATTTGGTCAGTGAGAGCAACGCGATTCCACAGGCTTCATTTGCGTTCATTCAGAAGATCTTGGCTTAATGCGCTGTGACACAGTGATGCGCAGCTCCGGTTCTGGGTTGAGTGTATTTGGGCACTTGGTTTAATGGCCGCCACCATTGGAAAAGAGACCTTCCGTGGACTCGAAGCTCCAAATGCGAGAGGGGCCTTGTTGGCCGTGCGTGCTGCCTCCTGCTGTGCCTCCTGCATTTCTCAGTCCCACCTTCTCAATTCTGCAAAGTGTTTTGCTGCAAGTTGGCCAGGAAGTTTCCCCCATCCCAGATGTCGCCCAGTTGTTCTTGCAAAAAACAAAGCAGGAGGTCCTGGTGCCTTTTTCTATTCTTAACAAGTGGCGTCAAACCCCTCTGTGGTGGGTTGACCCTGGCTGGATGCCAGGCGCCCACCAAAGCCGCTCTGTCACTCCCTTCTTTAACCAGACAGAGGAGAGAAAAGTAGATCAAAAGGCTCGTGGGTCGACATAAAGGACAGGGAGACACCACTCGCCAGTTACCATCACGGGCAAAACAGACTCAGCTTGGTGAAATTAATTTAATTTATTACCAATCAAAAGCAGAGAAGGAGGGGATAAAAACTGCCCCCACCCCTTCGTCCCCTTCCTGGGCTCAACTTCACTCCCAGTTTTCTCTACCTACTCCCCCCTCAGTGGCGCAGGGGGATGGGAATGGGGGTTGGGGTCAGTTCATCACACGTTGTCTCTACCCCTTCTTCTTCCTCGGGAGACTCTTCCCCTGCTCATGCGCGGGGTCCCTCTCACGGGAGACAGTCCTCCACAAACTTCTCCAACGTGAGTCCCTCCCACGGGCTACAGTTCTTCACAAACTGCTCCAGCATGGGTCCATAATTTCCATGGGGTGTAGTCCCTCAGGAGCAGACTGCTCCAGCGTGGGTCCCCTGCGGGGTCACAGGTCCTGACAGAAAACCTGCCTCGGCGTGGGCTCGTCCCCCCCGGGTCCACAAAGTCTTGCCAGGAACCTGATCCGGCGCAGGCTTCCCACGGGGTCACCGCCTCCTTCCTTCGGGCATCCACCTGCTCCGGCGTGGGGGCTACAGGTGGAGATCTGCTCCACCGTGGGCCTCCGTGGGCTGCAGGGGCACAGCCTGCCTCACCATGGTCTTCACCATGGGCTGCAGGGGAATCTCCGCTCTGGTGCCTGGAGCACCTCCTCCCCCTCCTTCTTCACTGACCGTGGTGTCTGCAGGGATGTTTTCTCTCACATCCTCTCACTTCTCTTCTCTCTCCGGCTACTGAGCTGCAGCAGGTTTTTTTTCCTTCTTAAATATGTTATCACAGAGGCCCTTCCACCGTTGCTGATTGGCTTGGCCTTGGCCAGCGGCGGACACAGGGAAAACTTCTAGCAGCTTCTCACAGAAGCCACCCCTGTAGCCCCCCCCCACTACCAAGACCTTGCTACACAGACCCAGTACACCCTCTGAAACTCGTTGTCTGGGAAATTGCTAAGCACGTTAGAAAATTCTCTCTCAAGTTTTGGAAGCATACAGACGGGAGAGCTTTTATGGGTGACATGGCAGCAAAACCACCTGACGGAGACGTTTCCAAAGATCTGTTTTCAAAACGCCCTCTCCCCAGCATGCTTCCCTCCAAAAGCAGTTACTTTCTCACACTTTGGTCAGATGTCACCTTCGCCTTGAAGGGATGGATTAAGAGTGTTTGCTTTTTGGAAAATATCTGTTGGGTGGTGTACTCCTGACAGCCCCTTGTCCTCACAGAAACAGACAGCAAATCCAGAAGACGTGTCGTTTTGTGCAAGAAAATGCACAACCCACCTTCACGTGCAACAGCTCTTTCCAGTGACCAGCAAGCAAACCTCTGTGTGGCACAAAAGATTTCCCTGGTCGCTCCCCATCTCGTGACCAAGTATTGTAAAGACTCCACGGTTTAAAGGTCTTGCTTTTATAAAATCAACCATGCCAATGCAGCACTCTCTGTGTACTCCTGGCTCCAGCTTCCATGCTGCAATCACTTGCTTATGAACAACACAGCGAGTGGCTTTCATGTGCTATGTCTGCAACCTCACGCTGGGATCCCTTTTTTTACTGCAAGCCAAAGCAGCCACTCCACCACTGTCCTACCCGTCTCGTTCCCGGCCCATTGCCATCACACAGGCTGAGATTCGCTTCTTGTGCCAGAGGTTTCCGCATCACGCTGCCCAGCAATGCCAGGATCCTGCTCCCCACAGAAGCCCATCTCCGTACAGCTGGTGAGGCCCTGGGAGATCTCTGGCAGGTCGGAGGTGGGGCTGGAGGAAATACAGCACCCGCATGGCTGGAATAACATCAGCGATGACGCCGACTCTGAGATAGCGCCCCAGGTCTGTGCTGAGAGAGGCACAAAGATGGGGCTTGTAGGGTGGTAAGAGAAAGGGTACGTTCCTTCTTACGCTTTACCTTCACAAAGGACACTTTTTTTTCCCCCATTGTCCTCCCAAAGGCCTGTTCAGTTGGACTGATGCAGAAGTCAGCACCCTTTTGGGATCGCCCAGTCCCTCAGTTCAGCGACGGTGATGCTTTGCTAGGGAGCATGCCAAAAGGCCTTTCAAGTTTCCACGTCAGTTAAATGGATCGCCCCAGTAATCCAACAGATTAATTTTCTGCATTTCTGCTGTCAGTTCACGCAAGGGAGCAAACTGAGGACAATCACAGACAGCAAAGGTCGTTGGGCCTCGAGATAATGTGTGTAAGGCTAGCAGTCGGGAACTTTGCAGCTGAGGTTGTGCTCTGATGGAGACGGCTGGCTGGTGGTAACAGGGGAAGAGCCCCGTGCTACACCACCAGCCAGAGGGAAAGTGCAGCTCCCGTTTGAGAAGGGTTTTGTACGAGTACCAGTTCTAGCTCTTGCAGTCTCCCGCTCTGTAGGGTTGGCTGCTGGGAAGTATTCTGCTTCATTCTGTGCTTTGGGTGGGTCTTTTGCCCTGCAGGTCTTACATGGCTCTGCTAATCAGGAGAAACCTTTTTCAAAAGTGGACTAGGAGACGGGTTTCAAAAGGTGAGGCGGACATTTTTCCTTGAAGTCGGTTTTACCAGATTGCCTTGCTGCTAGCAGACCCTCCACTTGCTCTTTCCTCTTGGTTTGAGTTAGGAGTACATGTAACCCTCCTGCGCTGTGCGGTGGACGTTTCGCAGATGCTCCCAGGCAATGAGGTCGTTTCCTCCTGTGCAACTGCAGCGGTAGCTGTGAAGACTTCTCAGAGAGTCGTAGCACGAGCTCTCCTGTTCTTACCAGCTGTTTATTGTATGGCCGTGCAGCAGCTGAGCCTCTCTGGCGACAAAGTGGGGAGCCCAGCGTTTCAAAGCAGTGCCTTTTCCCACCAAGTCAAACGTTCTCGTTGAGCCTGCGCGCCACGTAAAGCGCTGGCGGTGTGTTACGTGTAATGTATACCTCGTTAAGAAAAATAAAAAGCTTTGTAGCATTTTATGTGACGTGCCCATGCTTCTTACGACTTTCTAACCGTGCATTTTGCTGCCTCCTGGCTCCCTAGCAATTGGACTCTAGCGTAGGAGAAACTTGGATAAAACCTGCATGCCCCGACGAGGGTTTTTTTCATCGTCTGTGCCGTGAGGTGCTGCATTAGCAAGTGTAGCCGGCATTACCCTTCTGGGCACTGGGAGCCTGCATCCGGTAAATCTCGGTGCCCCCCCGCTGCAAGAGGGATGTGGGAGAGAGTCCAGCGGAAGGCTGCTAAACCCATCGGCAGCTGGAGTCCACGGCGCAGGAGGGGAGGAGGAGAGAGCTGGGCTTTTTCAGCCTGGAGAAGCTGAAAGAGGGATCTAACTGTTGGCCTTCACTACACAAAAGGGGGTCACAGGGAAGGCCGAGCTGGGCCTTCCTCAGCGCTGCACAGCAAAAGCACTGGGAAGGTACAGGCACAACCTGCCACCAGGGAACTTCTGCTTGGGCCTCAGGTACAGCCTCTCGCCGCCAGGAGCTGCGCAGCCCTGGGACAGGGCCCAGAGAGGAGCGGTGGGTCTTCCGGCTGTGCTTGTTTCAGCCTCGCTGAGGGAGTCAAAGGCAGCAGAGGACAAGCTCACATGCAAGTAGAGTGCAGAGAAACAACACCCACCTTTCTGGCTCAAATAGAGCATGGGGATTAGAGAGATGAGAGCTCACTCAAGGGTATATCCGGAAGAAATCACTCACCAAAAGGAGGTTGAGGGCCCTCAGTCCCGGGAAGTTTCCTCATCAGGTGGCGTCCCAACCCAAGGGGACACGTCTCAACCCAACACAGACCTGCTGCTCTGAGCAGACCACTCCAAGGGGGCCTCCATTTATACCCTGGGTCGGATCTGAGCTGTGGTCATAATTGGTCATGATCCAGAAGCTTCTCTGAGCCAAGGCACCTCACTGGCTGTGGACCCTGTCTGTTGACTGAGGGGTCCTGCTTCTCCCGCTCCCCCTACCGAGGGATGTATGTGTCTGGGTGCACGGCGCCCGGCTGGGAGTGTGGTGGTCGGCACTTGACCACGGTGTGCACCTGCTGGCACGTTAAAAGCTCCGATCTGTATCGGATATGGCGCGGGGGGCAGGGGCGGCGGAGCGTAGCGTACCTGTCACGCAACCCACTCCGTGACCACAGTCATGGTCGGACCGGTTTCTCTGGAGTGGTGGTACAGTCACCTCTTGCCTCCAAAGTTAAAAGGGGGCACAGTACTGGTTGGCGAGTTTAACACCCAGTGTGGATCATCACTCCTCAAGTGTCTTTCAGCTGTTATTGTTAGCGATCAACCAGCCACCAGTCCATCCACAAAACACTATCAGCCGTGTAACAACAGCCAACGTTACAGCGACAATTCACAACAGCAACGGGCGAACATATGAGCACCATCCTGGGGTTGTACGGGAACATCTAACATACGGGTAGGGTTCGGGGGGCGGGGAATGTCAGTTGCATGGCTTGGTTTTGGGGGCATGCCAGCGTCGCAAGTGGGGTTTAGGGGAGCGCGAGTTTCAGGCGTGGGTTTTAAGGGAGCGTGCTTCACAGGGGAGACGGATTTTGTTACGGTGCTCTTAATGCAGCTTATAATAATGCAAATGGCAACCATCACCATTATGATCATTATCAAAGATCAAAGGAGGCTAGTTAGCCACCCCGCCGCCAAGGACAACCCAAGCAAGCGCGTTAAAAACTTTTCCCAACCAATTAGTCCCTAGCGCAGTAGCGATTTCTCTTGTGTCTTTAGCAATTTTCTTCATCTTGCTCATCTGTTCTTGTAGTGGCACCGAAACGTTTGGGATGTGGACGGTCGTCTACGGATAGGTTCAGCTTCCCGCCCATGCCTTTCTCCTTCAAGAGGATTAAGTCTGACACGGCTTGGTTTTGAATAGTCATCGTGCTGTTTCCTTGTAATTGACGGTTTAAGAAGCCTCTGCTGTCATGTGCAGAGTTTATTAGCGCCTCTAGCTGTAGGCTCAGCTCTAGAATAGAGTGTCTGTTTCGTAGTGGAGCGATCCCCGTTCCAAAGATTGACTCTAACCACCGTCCAGTCCTGGTTGGAGCATTTTCCCACCCCTTGCGTACATCCCTTGGCACGCGATCCCACTGTTGTTGTGGTATGGGCCCTTCCCGGTAGATGGGACAGAGGGAAAGCACGGCTAACGCGCAGGCCGGTTTGGGGACAGCCGGGAATATAGGCGGCCATCAGAGCACGCCCATACTAAGTTAGGAGGTGTGGAGGCAAAAGATGTTTGGCACGAACGTGGAGTAGTGGTGAGAGGGCGACAATAGTCTCTTTTATGGCAGTTTAGGACAGAGGGACGGGAATAGCTGGTATTGCTGCACAAGCAGCCTTGTATTATTTGTTAAAAAAATCTCAAATTCTAGAATTGTCTCCCAGGGTTTCAAGGTTTTCCTATGAAGTATGCTGTGGGTGTTGGAGTTATATACAGTAGCCGTTTTTATTAAGCTACACATTAAAATTACCACTCAAGCCAATGGGAAATAGCAAATAAATTGCCTACTGCAAAAACCTTTTTAGGGCATGCAGAGGTGCAGCCAGGATGGCTGAGGCTCAGCTAGAATTGCAGCTGGGCAAAGATGTGAAATGCAACAAGAAAGGATTCTTCAGGTATATGAGCTATAAGCAGAAGGACAGGGAAGACATATGCCCATTACTAAATAGGGCAGGAAAATTAATCACTAAGAATGATGACAAGGTAGAGGTTCTTAATACCTTCTTTGTCTCTATCTTTACCAGCATATCTGTACCCCACATCAACTAGCTACCACAATTTGTGTCCCCCCACCAGTGGAGGAAGGGCTCATCTGTTGTGTCTTGCTAGGACTCCACGCACATAAATCATAGAATTGTAGAATCATATAATAGTTTGGGTTGGAAGGAACCTTTGAAGGCCATCTAGTCCAACTCCCCCTGCAATGAGCAGTGACATCTTCAACTAGATCATGTTGTTCAGAGGCCTGTCCAACCTGACCTTGAATGTTTCCAGGGATGGGGCATCCAACACCTCCCTGGGCAACCTGTTCCAGTGTTTCACCTATGGGCCTGGATGGAATCCACCCCAGGATGTTAAGAAAATTGGCAGACATTGTTGTAAGGTCACTGTCTTTAAAATTTGTAAATTCATGGAGCTCAGGGCATGTCCTTAATGGCTGGAACAGGGTAAATGCCATGCCCATCCACAAGAAGGGCCCAAAAGAGGACCCAGAAAACTACAGGCCCATTAGTTCCCAATCCCTGGAAAAGTAATTAAATGAGTTCTAGAAACTGTTACTGATCAAATCAAGGTGATTGGGAAAAGCCAGCATGGATTTACCAAGGGCAAATCATGCCAGACTAACCTGATAACTTTCTACAACATAATGTCCTTCTGCTGAGATGGGGAGAGCAGTGGATGTTGTTTACCTGGACTTCAGCAAAGAATTTAACACTGTCTCCCACAGCCTTCAGCTGGACAACCTGGCAAGATACAGATTGGATGGGTGGTCTGTGAGATAGATGGGAAATTAGCTAATAGGTCACACTCAGAGGGTTTTTCAATATCTTCATGAATAATCTGGATGATGGGATTGAAAGCACCCTCACCAGTTTGGCTGATGACACCAAACTGTGTGGTGAGGTGAACATGTCAGAAGGGGAGCCATCTTACAGAGAGACTTGGACAGGCTGGAAGAGTGGGGCTAGCAAGAACAGTATGAACTTGAACAAAGACAAATACAAAAATCTGTACCTGGAATGACATAATGGAAGAGCCCAGTACAGGCTGGGATCTGTGTGGAGTACTGTGTCTAGTTCCAGTCCCCACAATTCAAGAAAGATGCAGACAGTCTGGAGAGGTCACGAAGATGATCAAAGGGCTGGAGAACCTGTCCTATGAAGAAAGACTGAAAGAGTTAGGTCTTTTTTCCCTACAGAAGAGAAGGCTCAGGTGAGGAATCCCATCACAGTATACCAACACTTAAAGGGCAGCTATAAAGAAGGATGGAGGCTCTCTCTGCACAAGGAGAAGACAAGGGTACCAGTTGCACTGGAAGAGGTTTCATATCATCATAAGAAATTTTTTTACAGTGAGAACAATCACTCACTGGAACAACCTCCATAGAGATGTGGTGGAATCCCCATTGTTGGGGGTTTTCAAGATGTGATTGGGCAGGGTGCTAGGCTCCCTTTCCCATGAAAGGTTGGACGAGATGACCTTCTGAGGTCCGTTCCAACCTAGACTATTCTATGATTCTATGATTTAATTCCTTATTTTGCTTTGCTTGCACACACAGCTTTTGCTTTACCTATTAAACTGTCTTTATCGCAGCTCAACAAGTTTTCTCACTTTTAACATTTTAATGCTCTAGGTGAACCTGCTTTAGCGGGAGGGTTGGACTAGATGATCTCCCGAGGTCCCTTCCAACCCTTGCCATTCTGTGATTCTGTGATTCTTACCGCATCCCTCTGCAGGGTGGGGACTGAGTGAGCGGTTGGGGACAACATGGTTAAGAGCATCTGGGTATTAAGCATTAATACCCAGATGGAGTATTAAGAGCATTAAGGGCAAAGCTAATAAAGTGCATGTTGTTGTGGGAGTCTACTATGGATCAGTCAGCCAGGATGATGACACCATTGTATTAGTCTGTAGGAATTAAGGCAAATCTCTAGATCAGTTGCCCTTGTCTTTATGGGCAACTTTAACTTCCCACATGTGAACTGGGACTATCATACAACAGACTCAAAACAGGTCTAGGAAATTCGAAGAGTTGTAGTAAACAGTGTAACATCTGGCTGGATGCCAATCACTAGAGGCATTCCCCAGGGCTCAGTTTTAGGGCCAGTTCTCTTAAATGTTTTTATCAATAACCAGGATGTAGGAGTTGAGTGCACACTAAATAAGTTCGCCAATAATACTAAATTAGAGGGAGCCGTTGATTCCCTTGAGGGTAGAGGCCTAACAGAGAGATCTTACTAGATTAGGGCACTGGGAAATCACCAGCTGTATGAAATTTAACAAGTACAAATGCTGGATTTTGCACCTGAGATGGTATAATTCTGGACGTATGAGTAGACTGGGGGACAAGAGGCTGGAGTGCAGCCCTGCAGAAAGAGATCTGGGGGGTTTCATTAATTAATTAAAAGCTCGATGTGCCCTGGCAGCCAAAAGGGCCAACCATGCCCTGGGATGCATTACGCACAGTACAGCTAACCAGTTGAAAGAAGCGATTGTCCCACTATATTTGCATTAGCATGGTCTCACCTGGAATACGGTGTGCAGTTGTGGGCTCCACAATATAAGAAGGATATAAAAATATTAGATAAGTCCAAAGGAGGGCAACAAAGATGGACATGACTTATGCGGAGCGGCTGAGGATATGACGTTTGTTCAGCTTAGAGAAGAAGAGACTGAGGGGCAACCTGAGGGACTGTCTACAACTTCCTCATGAAGGAGAGTGGAAAGGAGAGTGCTGATCTCTTTTCTCCAGTGTCCAGCGATAGAAGACAAGGGAATGGCTTAAAGGTGCATTGGGGAAGTTCAGATTGGCTATTAGGGAAAAATTCTTCACTGAGAGTGTGGTCAAGCACTGGAACCATGCTCCCCAGGGAAGTGGTCATAGCCTGTCGGTGTTCAAGAAGTGTTTGGACAACACTCTTAGATATATGGTTTAACTTTTAGGTTACCCTCTGTGGAGTCAGGAGTTGGACTCTATGGTATTTGTGGGTCCCTTCCAACTCAGGATTTCCTACAATTATATGAACTTCAAACATTATTATATAAATTTGAGGCCTTGTAAGTGGGTGGTGATGAACACCAGCAAAATCACTGCAGCCTGATCTTGAGAATGGCTGCTGTGTGAAAGAATACACTCAGCTCCTTCAGATCATCATCAGCTGTATGAAAGATCATAGCCTGTTGGCTGACAGGGAAGAGTTTGCCCATAGATGTCCACTGTTCACCTTTGATGTGTCTCCAGACCAAGAATCTGCTGATCACTATTTGAGTTGTATGATGCAATAGTCATATGATGCCATTGCAATATGTCAAAAGTACTACAGCAGGAGACACCTGAACCAATGGAGGCTGAACGTTGCAAGGAACTGGGCAAGTGCAGCAGCAATGCAACTTGAGCTGTTTTCAGCGCCCAACAGTTCAACACAACACACTGTCCTGAATAACCATCACAACAAGATGAAGCTCAAGTCACAGACTAAATTAACTGAATAGATATTTGAACAGGCATGGCCCACAGACTAAGGAAATGATACCTGTGTATATGACAAATGACAGGGAATGGGGCAGTGGTGGTTAATGAAAAATGTATTTAAATACTGTAGGATACAAGTATGATGCAAAGAGTATGGAATAAGAGGTGGAGATTGTACTGGGTTTGGCTGGGATGGAGTTAATTTTCTTCACAGCAGCTGGTATCATGGTGGATTGTAGATTTGTGACCAAAACAGTCTTGACAACACACCAATGTTTTAGCTATTGCTGAGCAGTGCTTGCATAGCATCAAGGCCTTCTCTGTTCCTCACTCTGCCCTCTGCAAGTAGGCTAGGAGTGGGCGAGAGGCTGGGGAGGTAGTGGTGTGGTTTTGATAGAGGCTAGTAAGATCATGATGATATAACTTTTCATCAGGGACTGCTTTGTAATACAGTCACATGACATTTGTCCTGCCACCAACTGGTGGCCCTGGCTGAGCATTCTACAAGCTCCCCAGTGACCCACTCCTGCTCCCATACAGGTCTGCTGTTGAAACCCCCCCTCTTTAGATAGATAGTTCATCTTTTGTCATATTGTTTAATACAAATATCCAACAGTGGCCCCTGCCAGAGGGTTCCCATAATTTCCATGGTAGCATTTGATACAGCCATGGAAAAAGCACCCATTATCTCCAAAAGCTGTTGGCACCCTGTCACTGTCTGCACAGCCATCCAAGAAGTAGGATCCTACTTGATATTCACCGCCTTCTAATGCATGACAGATTTGAGTATTTTCAGCCATGTACATAAGCCATGGAAGATAGAGGGCCGAGGACCTCTCCTCCAAAAAAGAAGGGAGGGAAGAATGCAACCTTGCTAGGTTACAGGAACATTCACCAGTACATGGCCATATGAGTAGCAGGAGACCTTCACCTTTTCACTGTCCTCTGTCTCACAGAAAGTGTGCTGGGTCATCACTGTAATCTCATTCCCGTATGCCTAGCCTCCCTCAAAGTGCTTACTTCTTCTTGGCAAAAATAATCTAGGGGAACAAATAACTTTCTTGCAGCAGTAGGAAGGCTCGCTCCTTCACATCTTTTCCCATGTTGCCCACATAATGAACATGTGACAGGGCTAGCTAGTTGCCAATTACCTGTACCAAGCGGTACCTGGCAGGAGCCCAAAACCACAACTGCTGTGATGGGGGATGGGGAAAGCAGACATGTCATAGGACACAGCGGCTCCACGTGCCAAACCCCATGGGTGGCTAGCAGCAAGCTACAGAGGCAGACCCAGCTCTGCTGGGTGGCAAATGCTGACCCAGCCTTTGCAGCACCAGCAAAACTATGACTGCAAACTGAGCCCTGTCCCTGCACAAGGACAGGCTAGGCATGCTGGCACATGCCAACCAACAGCAGCCTTGGGGATGGTGCCCCACAGACAAGGGCTGACCAGGGAACTTGTCCCACACCCTGTTACCCTTCTGGGAACTCAGTGGGTTCCTATCTTGCCATTTTGAGGTTCAAAGAACATTGCTCGGAAGGCTGTCTGCCACCACAGCAGATATTCCAGTGGTGCCCATGGCTGTGGCAGTGATGCTGCAAGCTGTCCACTTCAAATACTGGTACATTGGCTAAGGTTGGGATGGTGCTTCTCATGCCTGGGAATATTTTTGCTTGATTTTAAAAGGCACACAACCATTCCTGCATAGCAGCTAAAATAGTTGCCACTGTTTATTGTTGCTATGAAGCACTATCTTTATTTGAACAGCTCTAATTTAGGCATTAGCTAGATCATGACATTTGGCAGATGGATATGTCTCAAACATCTTCGCTGTCCTCATAAAGATTGAATTTTGGCTGACACGGAAATTAATTGGGAAGCGTGAGTTTTAACTTGGAGACATGGTGACATTCAAACCTGAGAAGTTTGACCTTGATGGTCAGTGGTTGCCTTCAAGGGTGGTAAAGATTTTCCCTTGCCACTGGGTCCCACCTCCCAGAGTAGTCACCAGCTCCCCAGGGCAGCGAGTGCAGTCCCTCCAGGACCTGCCCATCTGGGCCGTCACACAAACAGTCACCCTTGACCTCCAGTCGCTGAACCTGGGTGCATTTGCAAGCATCCTCACATGCATGCTCATGAAAGTGAGTGTCTGCTTACCACTTACCTCGAACTTTGTGAGGGAGCACATGGTGCTTCCTCACCATGCCATAGCCAGCACTCCTGTGGGACATGCATTCCTCCACAGGAGCTGGGACAGGGGCCAAGGGCTGCTGTGGCTCTGGGGCTTTTACATGCCCCATTTCAGTGCAGGCTGTAGGAGGGAGAGAAGTGACATTTTTAGCAGCTAAGGTCATCGGGTCTGGGCTGATCTTGCATCAGGACAAGCTGGGTCACAAGCAGCACCAACGGGCCACACCTCCATGTTGACACTGTTGAGGGGATCATGGGTGAGTCACAGGGAATCCAGCCATTTGCAAAGCCTGGAAATGAAATTCAGAGCCCAGCTTTTTGATAAGATAGGGAAGGAGACAAAAAAAAAAAAAAAAAAAAAAGAGAGCCTTAAAATGTCCTACTGTATTTGCAGACTAGTACTTCCTACAATACGCCAGTGTGCAAAAAGCTGCTGACTCATCTCTCCCATAACCTGCCCATATGCTTCATGAAGGAATTTGCCACAAGGCACCAATCTCCCAGTCAAGGAAAAAGAGTAAACATAGCTTCACCTTCAGGGGAACAGTTTCTCCACCTGCCCTTTCTGCCTCCATCCACCACCATCCTTCTTTCATTGCACAAGGAAGTGCCTCTAGAGATCACTGCCCTCCCTGGGTACTTAAGTACCTACTGCCAAGTCTGGTGCAATAGGCCCCTGAGCCAAGGTGGTCCAAGCAGGTGACAGTGTCACCTGGCTGGACAAAGCCCAGTGTCACCAGGTTGTGGGGAAACATGTCTTAGCTAGCAGCTGCTCTTGGGTCTGGTGCCTCTTGACATGGTGCCACTGGCTGAGCAGGGAGGGTAGAGGCAACAGAAGCAGATTGCTAGGAGGAGGAATCACTCTCTGCTCACTGGCCTCATCTGCTGGATCCAGCCAGCGCACTTATGCTCATGGCAACGGGCGAAGGTGCTCAAAACTCACGCCCTTCATCCACAAAGCTATTATCTTTCTTGGTGATACAGAAAGAAGCCATGCCTTGGAGCAAACTGTTGGGAGCAGAGTGGGTAGGTTGTGCCACGCCTCTGCCAGCCCCGTTGCTTTCCCCTTTGAGCAGTTGCCACTATCCAGCATCGCCCAGTTTGTGGTTGTGCTGGGGACCATGGCATGCAGTTGGTGACAGTACCCATCAAGCCACCATCTCAGAAACCATTTTCATTCTGATGGAGTTTTCTTTTGCACATGCCTGGTCTTTGCTTTCCCTGTTGTTCATAGGGAAGGTCATGGATCTTACAAGGGGTATTTCCAAAAAGAGTTCATCACCCATGCAGTGATCTCCCATCTTGCTCTTTCTCCCAACCAGGAGTTGAGCTGATAAGCCAAGTAAGAACAAATACCAGCCTGAAGGCCACCATCTGCATCAGTCCCGCAACAAGCTGTTTGTGGAGCTGAACTGACATGGATCTGTCTCCTTTTTAGGATGAATTTCCTCCATGCAGGGTCAGATGAACAGTGCCCAGATGACAGTTGGCTCTGTTGTCAATGTCATTATGGTTTGTGCATGGAAAAGTGTGTCAGGGAGAGCACCATCTCAGTGGCCTGTGAGCTCGGCATCTGCTTCTGGAGGCTGAGCTGCATGCAGAGGGGACAGGGGATTCCTGCCCTCACCCAGCCATTGCTGCAGCCCCTGATCTGAAAGGACATTTCTGTGGCTGGTCAACTGTGTGGACACCAGGATCTTCCACTCCTCTACTGGGGCACTTCAGGTGGTGGAATGTCCCAGGGCTCTGCTGGTGGTTTCTGGATGCTACCACAGAAATGTCCCTTGAGCAAGATACAAGAGCAGCACATTTAGGACCAGGCTCTTCCACTTTGCCAGAATAGGTCCTGACTAAGGGTGAGCACCAAGCAGCAGGGTTTTTTGCTGTCCCCAGCACTGGGGAGCTGTGTCCCCACCTGAGGCAGTGAAATCCCTGGTGACCACCCACAAGTCTTAGAATCATAGAATTATAGAATGTTTTGGGTTGGAAGGGACCACTAGAGGTCATCGAGTCCAACCCCCCTGCAGTCAGCAGGGACACTGCTAACTAGATCAGGCTGCTCAGAGCCCCATCCAACCTGGCCTTGAATGTTTCCAGGGATGGGGCCTCCACTACCTCTCTGGGCAACCTGTTCCAGTGTTTTACCACCCTCATTGTAAAGAATTTCTTCCTTATATCTAGCCTAAACCTACCCTGTTTTAGTTTAAAACCATTACCCCTTGTCCTAACACAGCTGGCCCTACTAAAAAGATTTTCCCCATCTTTCCTATAGGCCCCCTTTAGGTATTGAAAGGCCATAATCAGGTCTCCCCACAGCCTTCTTTTCTCTAGACCGAACAAGTCCTTAGAAGTTAGGGACACATCCACTTGGCATTTGAGTAAATGACTGCAAAACAACATCTTCTGAAAGCAGCAGCAGTTGCACAGCCCTCCCTGCACCCAGCTGCAGGCCACACGTCTACACTGGAGCTGCAGAACTGTCATGTATTTTCTCACCCTCCTCTCTCCCACATTCTGGCCAGCAGCAACACCACACATCACGCCCCGCATGGCAGACAGACAACGGGTCAGTGTCCCATGGGCAGGGAGGGCAGCTCCCACACCTCCAGAGATTCCAATTTCCAGCCACAGGCACCAGCACACCCCAGGTGCTCCCACTTTCTCTGCGAGGTGGAGCAGTGCATTCCCAAGCATGCAATCCCTCCCTCCCTCCCATTCTCTTTACAAAAGCTGCGATTTCAGAGATCAAGTTGGCAGCTTCAGAAATCTACCCACAGCTTACTTCCTCACCAGCTCTTCAGGATGTAACCCAAACCACCATTTTAAGGACATGCACAGTATTTTGTGACATTTCACTTCCTTTTTTGCTGCTACTAGCAATATCAATATACAAAAACAATAATGAAACTTAGCAATGATATAGCTCTCTGTATTTTCAAAACTCTGTACAAACATTAATTAAACAAAGCAAGGTACTGTGCAAAACAGTCATTGTTCAGAATAATTGACTAATGGGTTGTGCTTCGGCAGTGACAGCGGGATAGTAACAAGTGTGTTGTAAGGAAAGTGACAAACCAGAGGTAAAAAGAGGTCTAGTCTTCGAAGTTTGGATTATAAATGGAGAAAATAAATGTTGAGGACAGAATCTGAGAGTGTTCTTTAATATCCTTACATCAGGTAGGTGAAGCTAATGTATTCACACTATCACACAGGAAGACTGGGGTAGAATAACTGCTTAATGCAAATAATATACAGCAATATATATACATATAAATATATATTCACACATACATACATAACGTTAAATTTGTTAAAGAAGTCTCAGCCAAACTACAACAAAAATGATATTGGTATGATAACAATGAAGATATTAAAAAATGTAAAAAACACTGCAGTGACCTTGACTGTGGATCTTTCCCTCCAGAGAACAGAAATTCTTTAAATTGTTACACCTGCGAGGCCAGCTGCCCTTGGTACTGACAGCAAACACGGCTCTTAATTCCTCTTTTCTGGAACAACTGAAGAAAACAAAACATAGCTACCCATAAAACTCAATCCTGCACATGCAAATGCCATTGGCACAATTAACTGCCTGTTTATTAACGGGCAACAGGACAGACCTTTGGCTGCAAAGGTTCTGAAAACACAATACATTAACATGATCCAAGGAGAAACTCAGGTCCTATCAGCTCTCCACCAGCTCTGACAGGTTCAGGATTGCAGCCACAGCTCATATTTTGCAGCCCCCGTAGGTTTGCATCATTCCTGCCACAACCAGCTCAACAGAAACAAGAAAAGAAGTTTTATCAGAAGCACTGTAACAGCTTAGGCATGCAATGCTAGCGGATATACTTAGGGGCCTTAGTTTTATCCGCCTGGGTGTGTTTTAGGGACACATACCACCTGCCTAGTGATGAAACACCATGCATTCTGTGGCTGTAAATACCCAGCCTGCCTGCCACAGAGACCCACACAACCTTCTTCCTCAGGGGTCAACCCAAAACTATTTTAAATAGTTTGGACCAGTTGCTTTGATAAAGGAATGGCAGCAACCCCAATGCATCCTAAAAGTCTCAGATATGCACACAGCTGGGGCCCGCCTGTGCTGGGACATCTCTGGGAAGCACCTGCTGCCAAGCAGACAATTCATTTGGCCCACGCTCTTCATCTCCTGCCTAAGGGCCTCTCCAGCAGAGAGTAGGAGGGAGCAAAAATCCCATCCTATGCCATGATTTCTGCTTTAGGAACTAGAGAAAGCAGCAACTTCTCTCTCCTCCTCCTCCTGCTTCAGTCAGATGCTGACTCAAGCAATAGCTGTAGCATATCAGAATGAGCCACCAGCAGTCTCCACTGAGCCACCAGCAGGACAGGGACCAAGCCCAGGCCACTGCATGGGGCTGCAGTGGGGACCTGCCCCAGCACCACTCCCTCCCAGTCTCATAGCACTGAGTCCGGTGTCCCTTCCAAAAATCCACTTCCTGTCCCTTTCAAAACTTGTGGCTCTGTTAGCTCAAGGTAACCCTGGGATAAATGCCAGCTCCTCTCCAAACAGGAGCACACTAAGCAAAGATGCAATCTTTTAAACTCAACTGAAATAACTTGGCATTAGAAAAAAACCCCAAAAAATAAAAAACACATGGCAATTCTGAGACAGGGATAATTATATTTAATACATTTTATTTCTGTGGGTTCTTATGTTTTATATAACATTAGACATTTTGTTCTGACTGTATACCTGAATTGCAGCTCTTCTATTTCAGTAAACTTTGGGATAATTTTCACAGTGGACATTTTATGATGATAAAAAAAGCAACGAATTCAAAGCGCAGCTTCACTGCAAGCGTGAGCCTCCCAAGCATTAAAGCCTAATTTAAGGAATGGCAATAATAATCTTCACTATTTAAAAAAAATATTGATATTTAAAAAACCCCCAAAACAAACCAACCTCAATTATGTGGCGACCACACCCAAGCAATTCTTAAGAGTTGATTCTAAATTCCTGGTTGGTTATTTTTTAAAAAGACAGCTTGGTTTCAAAGCGCTACTCTTCCATAAGACGCATGCTCTGATTCATGCTACCAAGCACTCTGAAGCAACAGCTTTATGTCATGCACATTTTCACTGAGAGAGCAGGATGAGATTTATCCTTGCATTGGCAGCACTCTTAGACATCACAGAACTGGACTGACTGAAATGCAACACCAGCTCCGAGATCCTTAGACTTTCAGCTGCAAGTTATTTTAGATTTAGAGGACATACAGAGTAACAGCACACAAAGAATCTGCTCCTGAGTTTCCTGTGCAGTAACCAGTAATCTTTTCAAGATTTCTCTAAGATGAGAAGATCAAAATTGCCAGCTGTACAGAAACCTCCATTGCTGTACATTCCTAAGTACACAGAGTCACAGTTACCATCACTAGCTACACGAGGGTGAGTGGGGGCCGTGAGCGTGAGCGCTACATGGACATCCACATGGCTGAGGAAGAACAGTTGCTAACAAGCTCCTACACACAATACGCTTCACACACAAGCAGTAAGAAATAATCTATAATTACCAGGTCCTGAGTACAGCCATAACCAATATTTCAA
>JADKXX010023371.1:0-13072 GCA_017310255.1 Butorides virescens | reverse complement strand
GAAGGTCTGTTCACCAGCAGCTAAGGCTCTAAAAGGATGGCAGAAGGATCCATATGCCCGGCGTGGCTGCCGCCCATTGCCATCCGGAGGTGTGCGAGTGCGCGCATCCGGCGTGTGCTCCTTCCTCCTCCCGGGCACAGAAACGCTGTGTCCCACAGTTGAGCAGGGGGTGCTGTGGAGGCAGCTGTGGTAGAGGCTGTTCCAGGATCAGTCAGTGAAAGACACTGGACCCGCAAGGGCAGGAATTGCTGCGATAAGGAACCATGCATGTGTAAACACGTGTATAGGCAGTGCTGCCTGTATAGGTGTAGGTACGTGGGTGCACCTGTGTGTCAATATAGGTGTTTGGGCACAGAGACACGGTCAGGTTAGTAAAGTGCTGTGTATGCATGAAGTAAAATGGCTCCATGAATGGTGCAGAATAGGACTTAACACTGTGCCTCCTTGCCCAGCACCTGAGTTGGGCTGTTGTGAACTTGGGTGCGGGACGGTAGAGACGGTGTTAGTGTCCCTGCGTGGACTGAACCATGTGGCACGGCGTCTGAAATGTGCTGAGGGTTGGGATTTCTTTTCCTTTTGGACTTGGTGTGTTGCCCAGGGTGACTTCCCCTAAAAAAGGGAAACAGTGAGGGGAGAGGGGCTGCTTCTGCATAGGGCGGCACAGACTTAACTTCACGTGGCGTCTGGCGTAGCGGTACCGCGGTTGCAGGCAGCTGCCTGGTGCTGCCACCATTTGGGGAGAGCACCGCACAGGTAGGTGAGCGGCAGCTGCTCGCCCTCGTGTGCTTGGAGGTGAGGGACTCTCCCGTTGTGTCTTGAGCGAGAGAGGCTTGAGGAGAGTGAGGTTGCCTTCTCCCGAACCACTGACTCTACTTCCGTTGCATGTTAGTTGCTGGGGCGGTGAAGTCGAGGTGTTTCTCCGGACAGGGTGGTTGACTGGCAATGAGACTGGGCGGTGTTGCCACTGGCCCTGTTGGTGCTTCTGCTGCATGCAACCTCTGGCTTGCAGGGAGTGAGTTTCACTTCTCTTGGGTTTTCTCTCTGAAGCGGTGTCTTGGACTCGAGGTGTCATGCGCCTGTGGGTAAGATGTGGCATGGCCTGGGTGCATGCAGTTTCCTTGGTGGAGTTGACACGCGCCGTGTAGGCATTAGTGTGGGCTTGGCATTTGGGGGGAGGGGAGTGGCCAGGAGCTACCCAGCATTGAAGTGGGGCATGAGGGAGGGATCACTGGGCAAAGGTGGGGGGTGGCAGGTCTCTGCCCAGCTTCTGGTAGAAGTCCTGGCACTGCAGGCAGTGATGGGGGCCACTTGGCTGGCAGCCCTGCCCCTCTTCTGGCCACATGGCCTGTGGTGATAGGTTGGCAGGGACAGACCATGCACAGGGGCTGCTGTGCTCCTTCATCTGCTTTTTTTGACAATGTTGTGCCCAGTGTGTTTCATACCATCCTCTGCTTGGCTGGCAGGACCAGGCCCCTAGAAGTTTACCCAGGAGTATCAAGGTCTCCAAAGAAGAGCCACTAAGTTGCCGAATCCTTGCTTGTTTGGTGAGGGAGGTTGAATATTAAAAGCAGGTATTTTTAGCCTGTGTATGTAAAAATGTTGTGTTTTGTGTTTTTGTTTTTTTTTTCTTTTGGGATGGAGGGGGTATAGGTGAAGATGCAGGAGCCTGAACTTGTTGCAAAAACACTGCGAGCTGTTCTTCATCCCTTTAAAAAAGGCATACCTTTGTCAGAGCTTCAGGATGAATACAAATCCCTGACCGGTGAGTGGATTCCCTTCAGGCACCTAGGACATGGCACACTGGAAGGCTACTTGGAGAGCATCCCAGGAGTGGTCAGAATGGAAGGGAACAAAACGGGAGAGGTAAGAATCAGTTAGAGTCCAGAAATGGCTTTTGTGTTTGTGGAGTGTGTTTGGTTCCTAACTTCAACTCTGCCTGTGCCATGGATTTCTGAGAAAAGTACTGTAGCGTGCATGTGGTGCCCCAATGCTGGGAGAAGTGGAAACTGTGGCATAGACCAGGTGCCCCTAATTTTCCTGCCTCTGCATGCACACTGGGAGGTTTTGTGTGCAAAAGGTGGAAGGTTGCAGGGCATTTTCCCAGAAACTGGAGTTCTGGCTGGAAAGACAGTTTGTGTGACTGTAGAGCTCTGGTCCCTGTCTCAGCATTTCCAACTCGGGGTGGGGGTGGTATGGTGTGGGGAAGATATTGGTGGGTTGTCCTGGGACCTTAAAGAAGGTTAACTGGTTAACTCGTGTGTGTGTGTGTCTTCGTCATCTCTTAAGGGTGGGGTTTAGTGTCACCATTTTCGTACAGCAAAACTGTTGTGGGTGCTGTTGCTTATAAGCCTGACAGTGCTTGCTTTAGGCTTAGCGCTCTTACTGTAGTGATGCGGGACTGTGAAGACTTGCCAAGGTGAGAAAGAGCCCATGCAAGCGAGGTGCTTTGATGCAAGAGTTGCAACGCCTCAGCTTAGCAAGCCTGCAAGAGACAAGGAGTTAGCGCAGAGGTCAAGGAGAAGGTGGACCAGAGCTCAGCAGAGAATATTAGTGTGGTGGGAGAGTGTTTCTTTATTCCTTGGCCTTGCTGCACTAGACTGTTTCTACTGATGGCTGCCAGCTTAGAAGCAGCTTGCTAGGACCACAAGCCCCCTTGTCCAGTAGTGTGGAGTTCCTGGTGTTGGGTCAGAAGGCTTGATGGTTGGTGTAGCTGCATGACTTGTAGATGATCTGTTTGAGTGGAGGGCTTGAAGCCTCTCCCTCACTGGAGTCATGTCTGGAATCCTGAAGTCTATGTAGATAATGGGAGAGGAGAAAGCTAGCAGATATTTGGCACAATGTATGGCTGTCACAGCAGGTCTGGAGAGCACTTACAGCTGGGTTCCCTTGTGGCTCAGCTGGATCAGGTTGCCATCAGGGTACTCAGAACTACATCTTCCTGGTTAGCTGTGAAGAGTGTGACAAGAGTCGTCTTGAGTTTTGTACTGATGTCTGGAAATGTGGCTGTCTTTAAGCAAGAGGTCCCCTTGCTGCATTTTTACAACTGTCAGAATTTGCCTTTTTGCAGCAGGTATCCAAGTTTGGGGTTCTTTTTCGCTTGCCCCAAGCCTGCATCAGCTGCAGCTATGTCAGTAATGTGGATGCAGGTACCTCTGGGAATGTTTGTGATGTTGCGATTCAATGCTTCCTCATGGTGGCTCTGGCAGATAGCCATCTGTTTCTAACTAGGACCTTGCAGGATGTAATCTGGTATCCTCCCTTTCCCTTGAGAGCCTTGCTGATCCTCTAATACTATGTGTGCTGAGAGCCTTGTGGACTCTTAGATAGCACTACAGGCAGTGCCTTCTGTGTGGCAGCTGTGAGGAGAGAGTGAAATGTGGCTTTAGGAGGTGGAAAAGGAGCAAGCTACTAAACAGAAGTCTTCATGCAGTTGAGCAGGACTAGCTTTGGTGTAGAAGTGCTGACTATGCTCTGTGTGACGGAAGCAACTGAGAGGAAGCACCCTGCAAACACCTGGGAGGCAGGAGAGATGCAAAGACTGAGGCCACTTTACTCTCTTATGACCCTCCTGTTGCCACTGGGCAGACATTGAGCAGAGGGAGGCAAGAGTGGTTATGCACTGGCCTGGGCTAGTAACTGCCTGGGACTGCTCCTGCGTGTTTTCCTGATACAGGACCTGGGCAGTACTTCCGTGTAATGCTTTGCTTTTTGTTTGTGTCTCTCCAGAATATTTGAGCTCTGTTATAAGCTGAGACCACAGCTCAGAGTCCACACAAGCCTGCTGCAAGAGCATGCAGTCAACTAGTCTCTTCCTGGCTCTGGGAGTACTCTGACACCCAAAAAGGCTGCCAAGACCCTTGCCTCTTCCTTTAATCCCTTTGGGGACAGTGAGGCAGGAAAGCAAGACACACTCACACTTGCAGAGGTCTGCTAGCAGCTGATGATCCTGGCTGCAGGCTAGGTGGTCCTAAAAGGACTTTCCTTACTGCTAGGGTGGCTGTCCAAGACATACCACAAGGAACACATTCAACAAGCTGTCCTATAAAGTGGGTGGTAGATAATACAAATTGACCTGAGTGCTGCATGTTACATGCTCCTTAAATCAAAGGATTTGTGTGAGATGAATATTGCCTGGGTAACTGATGCTGAACAGACTGTGTTGGAAAGGCAATTACATAAATTGTTGCCTCTCCCTCTTACTACCGAACACTAAATTAGTCTTCTTGAACATCGGAAAGATGCTCACAATTATTCCTTCACGTGATAGGTATGTTCTCCAGTTTCCACACAGGATGAGGATTAAATTCAGTATACAGAAAACACTTCAAGGGGACTTAAGTTGAAATACTGTACACCTGCAACAGGTGGTTATGTCATTTCAAGGAACCCTGCTTCACTTCACTGCATGTTCAGTTACAAGCAGTGTGTGATTGCATCTTCCTCTAAGAAAAGTTTGATTTCTGCTTGAATAACTAGGCCCCTCCAAAAAGAGGAATTTGAAGACTGCTTTGCCTTGCTGCAAGTGAATTCATCCACCCCATCTATTTTTACATCTGAATTCATTCTAGCTCAAACCATCATTTATGCTTAACTTAAAGGCACTGTGATGTGAAAACAAGGGAAGAAAATGCTGAAAATAACTTACAATGTTAGTGACAGCAAAAACCTGAAATGTACCAAAGATGTGAAAATGTGCATTTATGAAACTATGATAAACAGTGTATGAACAGAAAGTCTTTTATGTTGAGACCTTGAGAATAGATCAGAGCTGAAGGTGGTCCATCCTGCATGCATCCAGTAAACAGGAAAATGCCTGTTAGCCAGGAGTATGAGGAGAGCTCTTGTAATCTTCTCTGGAAATGGGCACCTCTCTGAAGTGCCTGTACATGACTGCCCACAGCATGTGTGTCGTGGTTTAACCCTGGCTGGCAACTCAGCCCCACACAGCTGCTTGCTCACTCCCGCCCTGGTGGGACAGGGGAGAGAATTGGAAGAGTAAAAGTGAGATAACTCACTTGAGATAAAGACAATTTCATAGGTAAAGCAAAAACCACTCACACAAGCAAAGCAAAACAAGGAATTCATTCCCTGCTTCCCACCAGCAGGCAGTTGATCAGCCATCTCCAGGAAAGCAGGGCTCCATCACATCTAACATTTACTTGGGAAGACAAATGCCATCACTCAGAGCATTCCCTCCTTCTTCCTTTTTCCAAATCCAAAACATAGCCCCATGCTAGCTACTATGAAGAAAATTAACTCTACCCCAGCCAAAACCAGCACAATGGGGTACAATGAGGAGAACCTGAAGGTCTCTGTGCAGTTCAGGGCTGCCATCTTATTGGGGTCATGGAGAACTGTTGTGACAGCTTGCACCACTGGCACACTGCCAGGGTTGGACACGGGCTGTTGAGGAATGATGGGCTGGAATGGTGAGGAGGGGGAGTTTCTGTGAGCCTGTCCAGTGTGAGAGCAGTGGGGATGCTCAGAGCTCTGCCTTGGCACGGATGATGTAACAGCAAGAGCTTGTGGGTTGTCAACAGACCAGTGTATGGGCAACACTATGGTGCCTGTCTTGTTAGTTACAAACGCCCTAATCTGGAAGAAGTGGCAGATGAAGTGGGTGATGCCTCCTTCCAACAACTGCAAGAAGCCTCACGTTTGCAGGCCCTGGTCCTCACAGAGGACTTGAGCCACTGCTGTACCTGCTGGAGGGACAAGGCAGCCAAGCATCACCAGTCCGGGATGCTTCTGGGGTGTGCTGATGACAACGCCCCGACACAAGTGATGAGCTGAGATGCTCTGCTGGTCCTGATTCTTACAAACAAGGAAGAACTAGTTGGGGATGTAAAGGCTGGGGACAGCCCCGGCTGCAGTGACCACGAGCTGGTGATGTTTGGGAGCCCAAAAGGAGGGGAATAAAGTAAATAGCAGTATCAAGAAGCCAGGACTTCAGGAGAGCAGACTTTGACCTGTACAGGAATCTGCTTGGAAGACTCCCAGGGGGTACAGTCCTGCAGAGAAGAGCAGTCCAGGAGAGGTAGTGGAATTTCAAGGATTGGCCCCCCAAGTTTCAAGAATGGTCTGTCCAAACAATCAGGGGAAGAAAAGCAAAGGTGGCAGGAGCACTGCATGGATGAACAAGGAGCTCCTGACAAAACTTAACCATAAAAAGGAAACGTGCCTGAGGTAGGAGCAGAGAGAACCCACCTGGGACAAATATAGGCATGCTGCCCGAACAAACAGTGCTTGGGCTTAAGAAAGGCTGCATTTATTACTGGTGAGTTCAACAACATGAAAACCAAGAGAGAGTGCCATCGCCTTCAGAACAGCTCCCAAAGCACTGCCAGTTCTGAGAGCATCCTTCTGAAGAAAGTCCCTGAAGTACCTGGTTAGCTGTACAGAGAGCAGGAGAAAATATGGGAACAACAGAAAAACTAGAAGGAGGGAGATACAGCAAACAAAGAACTACAATCCTTTGCTGTGTTTCATTTCACTGAAGCCTCATCAAATCCACGCTCAAACCATAGAGCACAGGTTGTTGCACAGACATCTCTGAAAGGGTGAAGAGAGGATTTCAGGTTCACCTTTCACTAAGGTAAGACTCAGTCCAATACAGTCCACACAGTATGACAGTTTCTCTCTTATTTAAGTGACTATTTTAAAAGCAAGGTTGCAGGAGGCACACATGGATGAACAAGGAGCTCCTGACTTAACCCTACCATTAAAAGCATGTGCACAAGAGGCAGAAGCAGCGTTGGGTGAGGTGGAAGGAAGATAGAGGCGCTGTCCAAACATACAGGGATGGGCTTCCAAAGCTAAAGCCCATATGGAACTGAGTCTGGTAAGGGGCATGAAGGGCAACAAGAAGGATTTATACAGGCACATCATCAGCAAAAGGATGACTAGGGATAATGTGGGCCTGCTGAGGAATGGCAATGGGGACCTGGTCTTTACTGGTAAGACCAGCCATCAGCTCCTGAGACCAGTGGGAAAGTGCAGGGCAAGGAAGACGTTCCCTCAGTGGGGGGGATGAGGCTAGGGAACATTTAAACAGACTGGACATGCACAAGTCCATGGGTCTGTTGCAATGTACCCAAGGGTGCTGGGGGAGCTGGCTGATGTTGTTGCAAGACCCCTCTTAATTATCTTGGAAAGGTCGTGGTGGTGTGTGGGAGGTTCGTGAGGACTGGAAGAAAGCAAGTATCACCCTTACCTTCAGGAAGGGTGGGAAGGAGGATCTGAGGAACTGTAGGCTGATCAGCCTGACCTCGATCTCTGGGAAGGTGATTGAGTAACTAATCCCAGAAAGCTGTTGCAGACACACGAAAGACAAGAAGGCAAAGTAGGAGCAAGGATAGATGTATGAAGTGAAAATCATATAGGGCCAAACTGGTAACCTTCCAAAATGATGTGACTGATTGGGTGGATGAAGGGAGAGCATTGGATGTAGTTTATCTGAAATTTACAAAGGCTTTTGACGGTCTCTCCCATAACAGTGGTACAAACCTAATGGCAGGCTGGTCACCAGTGGTGTGCCCCAGTGGTCAATGCTGGGGAAATGCTGTCCGACATGCTCATGAATAACCTAGATGGTGGGACAGAGATCATTCTCAGCAAGTCTGTAGGTGATAGGAGGGACTGATGGGTGTGCTGCCATTCAGAGGGACCTCAGCAAGTTGGAGAAATGGAACAACAGAAACCCTATGAAGTTCAATGCAGGGAAATACCAAGTCCTGCACCAGGGGAAGAATAACCCCATGCACCTATACAGTTTGGGGGCTGACCACCTGGAAAGTAGCTTGGCAGGGAAATGCCTGGAGGTTCTGGTGGACACGAAGTGAGCAGCAGTGTGCCAAAGGAGACCAACAGCATACTGGGTTGCATTAGGAAGTGTTGCCAGCACGCTGATGGAGATGATTATTCCCCTTTAATTAGCCCTAGTGAGACCTCATCTGGGAAACCTGTGTCTAGTCCCATGCTTCTGAGAACAAGAGAGACATGGACACACTGAAGGAAGTTCAGTGAATGGCTGTGAAGATGATGAAGGGACTGGAACATCCTTGATGGTGGGCTCAGAGAGTGGGGACTGTTCATTCTCAAGAAGAGAAAGCTCAGGGGGATCTTATCCATGTGTATTAATACCTGTTGGAGGGAGTAAAAAAACATGGAGCCAGACTCCATCACCAGTTCTCAGTGGTATCCAATGAACAGATAAGAGACAACAGGAACAAAGTGAAATACAGGTAATTCCATTTAAGCATTAAAGTCCCCACTTTTTTACAGTGAGGGTGGCTAAACACTGGAACAAGGTGTCCAGAGTGGTTGAGAAGTCTCCATCCTTGGATGTATTCCATCCCTCCACCAGACACTATCTTGAGCAACTAGGTCTAGTTGATGCTACTCTGTATGAGATGGTCTATAGAGATGTCTTCCAGCCTCAGTTTTTCTGTGATTCTTTGCATTTAACTACTGCAGTGGTGAGGCTGCTGGTACACTTTTTGCATAGGTGTTGATTGCATAGCGGGTACACTGTCCGACTTCTAAGCAGGAGCTTCTCGGGTGGGAGAGCTGTCTCTCAAGGAGAGGACCTCCCTCCAATGGCTGTATGTTGAGCCAGCCTGGTGCAGATGCTGGGTGTGCAGGGGAGGAGGAAGAGGAGGGGAAGGATGAGCTGGATGGAGGCCAAGAGCATGCCTTGTTCCTTGTGTTGTCTTCCCTTGCCCATATTTCCCTGGGCTGTTGGGGTCAGCGTGAGGGACTGAGGGGAGAGCTCTCAAGCAAGCTGTTGCTGCTTAGCCATTGCTTGCTTTTCTTTGTGTGGGCACTCAGTTTTTCTGGTTTGGTTGCCCTGGCTCATTTGCGAGAGAAGTTCCTTTCTGGAGCTGCCGTTTGCTAAATTTCAGAGGTGCTGGCCAAGTCCTTGAGTTTGTCCTGTGCTGAATTGTCAACCCCTGTGCTTGTTGAGGGCCACGATAATGAGGGTAGCAGTACTGTGCGTGAGGGCCCCTTTTTCAGCCTGTACCACCACCACCCCCGAGTATGTCTGAGTCTCATGGAGAGAGCCCCTAAGACCACAGACTCCCTTTTTCAGAGGGTTTTTTGGGTGGCTGGCTGTGTCCTTGTGGAGCCCTGGAGGAGTACTTGTCCAGCCACCTTTGCAGGCTGTTAGCAGTTGAATGTCCCAAACGTTTGGGCTTGCGTCTGGTCTGTGAGGCAAAGTGCATCCTAGGCACGTTATCTGGGGGCTTGCTGAAGCAGGGTTCCTGCATCCATTGCAGGGATGGCCTATGTCAGCGTTGCTGAGAGGTGGCAAAGGGAGGTCGAGGCAAGAGGCCATTAAGGAGGCCAGGGAGGTGGTCGTGGGCTTGGCCAAGGTCGGGCTGTTGCTGGGGGGGGCCAGCCCGGTGCCTGCAGGGTGATCTGTGCAGCCAGGGTGCAGCCAGGGTGACTGTGCTGTTCCTTTGGTAAGCGGGGCAATGTCAGCCCGGCTCCGAAGTGCCAGAGTGGTGCCAGAGCCTGGCAGGAGGAGCAAGTGCTAGCTGGAAGGCCGTGACTTCCCAGTGTTGTGGAGTGAGATGGCCCCCCTGCAGGATGGGAGAAAGAAACCAGGCTGCTTCTGGTTGACGCCCAACCTAACGTGGGAAGGTGATGAAGAGGCTCTGGCTGTCTGCTTTGCTGATTTCTGAGGTGCACTGCGACAGGAGGGGGAGGTCTCCGAGGTCTGTGTCTGCTGCGGCAGCCTCTCCTGAAGTACTTGCAGGCCTGCATGACCCAGCAGTTGCAGGCATGGAAATGGTTGCAAATCCTTCAGCAGGCGGTGGATGAGCTTGGGCCTCACTGACCGATTTCCTCCCTGTCTCCTTCCTATTCCAACAAGGTCATTTGCTATGCTGTTGCTTGCAGCGAGACTGTGCCAATTGCTCAAATGGTGGCCCGGCAGAGGAGTTCCAAGAAGAAAATGGGACGGCAAGTGAACTGCCAGATGAGGCTGAAGAACACGTCTTCAGTCACATTAGCAGGTAAAGCCCCAGGCAGCTGTGGAGGGTCTGCCTTTGTGAAAGAACTGTGCAGCTGCTGGGGCAAAAGTCTTGTCTGTGAGGGTGTTGCCTAATGGCCATGAGTTGCATGGTCCCGGTGAAGAGTTCCTGGGAGTGGGGAGTATTGTTGACAGGGGCGCTTGTGCTTGCAAGCCGTGAGTGAGAAGGAGCCCCTGCGGCATCGTCTGTGGCTCTTTCAGCAGCTCCCCTTGCTGCTGCAAGTACCCTGGTGCCAGCACGTGGCTGATGCCCGGGGGCTGCTCTTCGTAGGTCTGTGCCTTTTGCGTAAGCTGCTGGAGCAGTGTCTTCCCAGAGCCTGTGGGTCAGCTTCCCCTTGCTGCCGTGCTTGTTGCTGTGCTGCTGTCAGCGGGGTGCTCCAGGATCAGGCCTAGGCAAGGCCCATCTGCTTGCAAGGGGGCAGCTTGAAGCAGCAGGGTGTCTCACAGTTTGTTTGTATTCCTCTGTTCTTGTCTGCAAGAAAGGGCTTGCTGCTTCTTGCCCTCCTGCGAGCACATCAAGAGTCTACCCTCTAGGTGGGAGGCTGAACCGCTGACTCGTGTCGCAGTTAAACAACAAGGATGGTAAACGCACGTTGGTTCGCTGTCCTGCACACGATACACCTCGGAAGTGTTTAAGCCCGCCAGAATTGGTGTGGTACAGCCAGCAAGTAAACGGCCAAGTGACCAAGAGCTTGTTTGTCCCAGCGTGGGCTGAGGGCCAGCGTGGCATGTTCCTCTGTTCCTCGGTAGCCTCTGCGGTGTGGGACAGTTTGGGAGGAGGGTGCTTGCAAGCCAGGGTAGAGAAGAAGAAACCCTTTGGGGGTCATGGTGCAGGAGGTGGCTGCGGAGGTGGAGTTGGGCTGCACGTGCTACACCTCTGGGAGAAGCTGCTGCCGCTGGCTGGTAAAGGGCAGCCCGACCGTGGCTTCCAGCTGAGCCGTGACCTGGTGTGGCAGCTCAGAGGTGCCTGCCTTTCCCAAGAGTGTAAGGAGAGACGGGTCTCCTGTCGCTCTCCCTGCTGCAGCACGTCAGTGGAGACTGCGGTTTGTGAGTCCTTGGGTGCGAGCCATGCTGCTGTAGCAAAGAGAATGCCGAGCGTGGCTTGAGAGCGTCCTTCTTCCCTGCCTTTGGGAAAAGTATGGAGTCCATGGAGGGAGCTCTGTGCTCTGCTTGAAGTCTTGTTGCGTTGGGTTGGGTGGAGGAGAGCGCTACTGATGGCTATGTCTGCAAACTCTTTAGGAAAGCCCAAAGGAACTTTGCGACAGCCCAGGTCTTTGAGCACGCCAGAAGAAGGTGGCAAGAGGCCCGTTCCTCGCCCGCCACGAGGCAGAGAAGCGGCGTGTGGAGTGGTGAGACCCGCTATGGAGAGTGCCCGGTCTGCCTTGCCTCCCGCCTCTGGGAGTGGACCAGCTAAAGAAATGCCCATGCAGAGGCACGTCACTGTGGTGAACAGGTCAGCGTGTGTACGTGTTTGTGTGTGTGAGCAGGGTGAAATGAAGGGTGGTGGACCCTTGGACGCTGCTGTGCCGGCAGCGCGTTCTGGGACGTGGGAGTCCGGGCTCCCGCCCTTGCCGAAGGTGAAGGTGGGTCAGTACCCAGGAGGGAGGCGGGTGACCCTTTGCCTTCTTGGATGCCGCTGCAGCTACCCCATGCTCTCGGCGGCTGCCACGTCTTGTGGGGAGAGATCCGCCAAGGGTGCGTGGGGATGTCGCTGTTTCCCAGGCCCAGGAGGGAGCTGTTGTGGCCAGCGCGATAGAGAGCAGAGGGCGGTTTGTGTGTAGGTGACGGGCGTGGTCAGGGTCACGGTTGTCTGCAGGTGGCTGCTCTTTACCTCTTGCCTGACCTCTCCGTTGCAGTGTTGGCGTTTGTGGCCCTTCTCAGTGTGCTTGGACCCAAGAGCTGCCTGCTCGTGTTTGGGTGAACAGGGATGAGGGCTGGAGCTGCAGTTTTGCTGGGTTAGCGGTCCGTGCTGGATTTCAAGCCCCTTTGAGCCTCTCTAATCCAGGCGGCTTACCCAACTGCTGCCCCATCATTTCTGTTTCTGTGTTGTTTTCGGCCGCCCTGGGCCGTCAGCTGGTGGTGGCAAGAAAGGGTTTGCTGTTGCTCATTGTGGCTGCGCTAAGTCCGCCAGAGCTGCGATTGTGGTGGTAATCCTCTGCAGGTCACCGGGATGGGTTAGGAGTCAGCCTTGCGTTGAATGGAAATGGCAGCGGTGTGCCGCTTCCACGTCGGCGTAGCTGTGAAGCGGCATGGAGCAGAGTGACAGCTTAATCCTGCCGCAGTGCCTGCTCTTTCTGGAAGAGCCGCAGAAAGCAGGCGCGTCCCGCCCCCGTCGCCTGTGCGAGTCCCGTGTGCGCCGGGGGTCTGGGTGCCAGAGGGGGAGCTGAGGCTGCGCTCGGAGCACGCATGAGGCCAGCGGCCGCTTCAGCTTTTGGGCCTGAGAGCGTAGCTTGTTCCTGACGGCTGATAGCACTGCCTCGAAACCTCCCTGCTGCTCCCCAGAGGGCCCTTTGCTGTGGCAGTGCTCTGCCGGTTGTGCTTTTTGGGAAGTTGCCTGGTTTGCTGGTGCTGGTGGAGCGGGCAGGTGCCCTGGGGAGGGGGAGGTGGGAGAGGCTCCTTGTGTCTGTGGGCAGTCGGGCTGTGGCCGTGGCAGCACCTGCCTGGAGGTGCCCAGGCAGAAATCTGGAGGAGTTAAGGGGCGGGTGGTGATGGTGGCAGGAGGCAGAGGCTGTGAAGCTGCAGTGGGCGAGAGGAGAGCAGGGGCAGGAGCTGGGAGGAGGCGGGAGGAGCTGGCAGCGGCCGTGTGAGGAGCAGAGGGTTTGGAGGTAGAGGCCGGGGCAGAGAGACCTGCTGCGTGCGGCAGGCGAGGGCAGCGAGGCCGGGGCCGTGACAGGAGCAGGGGGACTCAAGATGGGCGTCTGCCTGCACCACAGCTCCTGACTACGTGAGTGTGGTCTGGGCTAATGCCCTGCGTGGAGCTGTAGTGGAGAAATGTGTCCCCAGCTCTGCTCCCTGTTTTGTCCAGGAGGCTGCTGC
>JADKXX010023337.1:0-10498 GCA_017310255.1 Butorides virescens | reverse complement strand
CCCCCCCCAACGCGTGTCCCCGTCCCGCTCCCCGGCTCGGCCCCGCGAGGACCCCCCGGGGGGTGCGGGGGACACGCGGGGAAAAAAAAAAAAAAAAAAAAATCCCTTTGCGTGATCCCTGTGCGCGCAGCCCGGGACAGCGAGGCAGGGGCGAACCCCCCAAATTCGGCTTCGCTCGCTCCCGCACACTGGCGGGGTTTGGGGGTTTTGTTTTTGGTTTTTGGTAACCGTCCAGGGCTACGGATCCCGAACCTGAATATTTCGGAGGCGGCAGAAATCTCCCTCTTTTGCTCAGCATGGGAGGAACAGGAGGGGGGGGGGGGGTAAACAAAAAAAACCCCACGCAGTTAACCAAAAAACCCGCTAAAAACCCAAGGAAAACAAACATTGCTGTTAGCAACAATTCGCCACCTCCAAGAAAAACAGCGCTTAACAGATACAAAATACGCCTGACCTTAAAAATGTCTTTTTTTGTTCTTTTTTTTTTACCGACTGACGGAATTAAACCAGAAAAACAAAATTAAAAAAAAAATCAGAACGGGCCGTGCCAGCCCTGGATATTTTCTTTTGAATTCTGCGATGATTCGCCTTTCCTTCCCCTTTCCCTTCCCTGTCCGCGGGAAGCAAAGGACACCGTGAAGGGATTTTTTTTTTTTTTTTTTTTTTTTGGAGGGGGGAGCCAATTTTTGGAGGATTGTAGAGGAAAAATAGAAATCCCCGAGCGGGCACTGCATGATCCCTGGCCGTGGGCTGCAGAGATTTTCTGTTGCAAAAAAGGGGGAGAAAAAAAAACCATCCCCCCGGCCAAAAAAAAAAAAAAAAAAACCCAACCCCAACCCCACATCAGCTTTGATTTGCCTCACGTTTCCAACCCCGAGCGGACTTCAGAGAGCCCCGTCGGGCTTTGATGCCAAAGCGGGGTGGAAATCACATCAGAAATAGGCGCAAGAGCCGCTTACAAAGCCACTGGTTTGCGAGAAAAGTTAAACTGGGATATGATTTCCTCTGCAGAGGGGAGAGCCATCCCCTCCGCATTCTTCCCCGCATTCCACGCCGGAGCTCGGGAGAGATCAAATTGTCCATCTGCACTCTATTGCCAATGCTCCTGGATCCTATTTCTTGGGCCCGTAAAGCTTTTACAGGCCTGCTACCTTCAGGCGGCCGGAGTTCGGGTTATTATCCAGCAAACAACTCGCTTTTTTCCTTTTTTTTTCTCTTTTTTTTTTTTTTTTTTTTTTTTTCCTTTTAATATACAGGCAGCAGTTTCCAATAACTTCCTCCCAAAGCCTCCTGTTTTCTTTTAGCAAACAGAATTTCCTGGTCTTTTTCAAGCTGGTGTTTTCTTCCTGTCTCTTAAGTAGACAGAAAAGATTACATTGCTATTAATATAGTTATTTGGAGGAGCTGCTCCTAGTTTCGCCGGGACTGACTGGGGGGGGCAAAATGGGGGGGGGGTGGGGGGGTGTTTGCTGCGTGCCAGAATTATTTCTCGCCGCGTGGGATTAGGATTGGTTTCATCCAATGCATTTGCGGAGGAAAAGGGAGAAATCAGAGCGATTCTCTCCTCGGGTTTGTGGTGTATGGGGCGGGGGGGGGAGAAGGGGCGGCGGGGGCCGGGGCAGGAGCCCCTTTTCCCTTCCCTCCCCTCCGAGCCGCCTGCTTCATCCCAAATCCTGGGAATAACCCACCGCGTTCCGCAGTGGGGCGGGCGGCCGGCCGGCCGTCTGTCCGTCCGTCCGTCCGTCCGCCCCCGGGGTTCGCTCGCGTGTTTTAGCTTCGTCCTTAAACTCATCCCGAAACCAACACCGGCCCCTGGCACGGGCAAAAAAAACCCAACCAAAAAAAAAAAAAAAAAAAAAAAAAAAAAAAAACAAAAAGACGACCGACCCACGACCCCCCCCCCCACCCCACCCGCCCCCCCCCCCCGCCCCGGGCCCCCGGGCGGCGCGGCGCCCCCCTCCCCCCCCCCCCCCCACCCCGGCCGCCCCCCCCCCCAACTCGGGCCCCCCCCGCAGCTCTCATCTGTTGCACGTAAACCTTTCCTCCGGGCCGGCCGCGGTCCTTAGAGCTCCTCCAAGCTATAGCCCCGGAATTTGAGGCTGGGGGGCACCGGGATGGCGTTGCCCCCTAGGTGCCAGCTCCACAGCGGGTGAGTTTTGGAGAGGGCCCAGGAGTTTTTGACCCCCAGGGAGGAGGCAGGACACAGGTCCCCATCTTCCCCCACGACCAGGGAGGGAATACAGGGGAAGTTGCCCATGAGGCTGAAGGAATTCCGAGGCGGGGTTGGCCCGGCGCTGCCGAGGCGTTTGCAGGGAGTGTTTCCCTTTTTGGCATTCCTCCTCGGAGTCTTTTGTGGCCTCCCTTTGGAGGAGCTCCGCTGCCTTTCTGCCTCAGCGCCTCTGGCAAGGCGTCTGCGCTTGGCATTCCTTTCCGAGCCATTGCCTCTCAAAGCTTTGTTTGCCAAGGTGCTGGGGCTCTCTGCTCTTTTGGAGCCGGGGGATTTGAGCTCTGCGCCTTTCCAGGGCTCCGTCCTCCCGCCGTGGCGTAAACTTTTCCCGTCCAGGTTGAACCCTTTGGCGTAACACCACAGCTTGGATTGCCGGATCAGCCGGTCAAAGTGCTCCCGCCGGGGCTCCCCCGCCAGCTCCCCCCGGGGGGGGGGGCGGCCCGAGGCTCCCCGCCAGCTCCGGAGCCGGGGGCTGCGGGGCCGAGCCCGGGGCCGGCTCTTGGGCTAAAGCCGCGCTTAGCCCCTCCGCCTGCTCACCCGGGCCTAACGAGGCTCTATTGTTCGAGGCATCTTTGTGCAAATCCTTCCCTTTGGCGCAGGGCTCCGCGTCCCCAAAGCCTCCCTCCTTTTGTTGCGGAGCCCCCCCAGGGGTGCCGCTCGGGGAGGGAGGGGGGGAGGAGGAGGAGGAGGAGGAGGAGGAGGAGGAGGAGGAAGGGGAGGCCTCCTGCTTCGCGTACAGCTCCGGCAGCGGCTGGGCCCCCGAGCCCAGGGCTGCAGCCGGGCTCAAACTTTCCAAAGTTGATGCTCGCAAAGTCCTGGCCCAGAGCTGCTGCGAGAGGAAGAGGAGGTTGGGGTCGGGGCGCAGGGCTTTGCCCACGCTCGGGGGGGGCTCGGCGGGGCGCTCCTCGCCGAGGGGCTCCCGGGGGGGCTGCGGCTGGAAGCGGGGCAGAGCCGCCTGCCTGTACCGGGTGCTCTGCACCGAGTCCCCGCTGCAGAGCGAGCTGCTCTCCGACTCCGAGGAGCTGCCTTCCTCGCTGCTGCACGAGGTGTCCCCTTCCTCCTCCTCCTCCTCCTCTTCCTCCTCCTCCTCCTCCGACGAGTCGCTGGAGGTGGCGGGGCTGGACCCGCCGAAGTCCAGGCTGGAGTCCGAGTCGCTGGAGTAGCCGGCGGAGGTGCCCTGCCGCTTGGCGCCGGGGAAGGCGGAGGAGCGGCCCTTCCTGGCGGCCCCCGGCCCCTTCTCGGCCGGGAAGAGCCCCTTGGCGCAGCAGGGCCCCCGCCTGCGCCGGCCCGGCGGGGGGAGCGCGGCCGCCTGCGCGCCGGGGTGCGCGGCCGCGGGGTGCAGCAGCGCCAGGTCGCGGGGGTAAGCGGCCAGGACGCCGGCGAAAAGCCCCCCCCGGCCCGCCAGCCCGCAGCCCCGCCGGCCCCGGGGGGGCTTGGGGAAGGTGGGGAAGGGCCTGGGGAAGGGCTGCGGCGGCAGCAGCGCGGCCGGCGCCGAGCGCGGCTTGGGGAAGGCGGGGGGCGGCCGGGGGCGGGCGGGGGCGGCGGGGGCGCAGCAGGCGCCGGCTCGGCAGGGCGGCAGCAGCGGGGGCCGGGGGCAGGGGAAGAGCTCCCCCGGGGCCGGCAGCAGCAGCTGCTCCCTCCTCTTGCTCTTCCTCTTCCTCTTCCTCCGCCGGGGGCTGAGGCTCTTGCAGGAGGTGCAGAGAGCCTCCAGGTCCGCCTTGGAGATGAGCGAGCATTTCACGGCGCGGGTGGGCACCGAGTTGATGGCTTTGAGGGTCCGGAGCTCTTTGAGGTCGCAGCGTCGGCTCTTGATCTTTAAGGTTTCCATCTTCTTGCTGATGGTGGTCCGGGGGATATCCTTAAACAGGTCGCTGAGGACCTGGGCCAAAGCAAACATCTGGGTGCCATTGATCTGTAAGTATCCCAAGTTTATCCCTTCGATTTCTTGATAGCCGGCATGAAAATCCCCCGGCCTGGCTTCCCCATTGTAATCCATGGTGGCTGGAACAATTCCGAAGGTCCCTTCGCAGGTCAGGAACATTTTGCAAGGAGCATTTACTTTGTCTCTTTCAAAGGGGGCATTGAAAATAAGGACATATTTGTTTCCACTCCCTGATCACACACATCCCTACCCCTCCGGAGAGGTGGGGGAGGGGGGAGGGGAGAAAAAAAAAAAAAAAAAGGGGGGGGGGGGGGGGGAGCCCCGGGGCTCCGTGCGGCTCCCACCTTCCCCGGGCTCCGCACTCGCGGCCCCGCCGCCGCGGCCGGTATATTCTAGGGAACACCCCACCGAGCCGTCCCCGCCACCCGCCAGCTGATTGGGCACTCCGGGCCTGTGATGTCATAAAACCCCAACATTTCACACGCACACCCCCGCGCAAAACCTCATAAACCCCTGGGCGGGCCGCACCGCTCCGCTCCGCGCTGCTCCGCGCCGCTCCGCGCCCGGGCGTGCCCGAGCCCCGGGCGCACACAATAGCGGCGGCCTCGGCTCGGGGGGTTGGCTTGGCTTTTTTTTTTTTTTTTTCCCCCCCCTACCCCCCCCCTCCAAATATTCCAAATTACGCAGTTATCGAGGCGACGGCCCCCCCGCGGCGGTTCCGCGCCCTATATAGACATTTTCCCTTTTTTTTTTTTTTTTTTTTTTTTTAACATAGGGTTCTTTAAGCGAGGCTGCTGCGCCTTCCCCAGTCCGCCCGGATTCCTCTGGGACGGGGGTGTGTACGTTAGATATTTAATAAAGCGTGAAAGATATTACTCTAAGCGAGTTGTTGGAAGCGATTGACTCCGCCACAATTCATCCTTCAACCCGGAGTGGAACGCTTATTAATTGCCAATTACTGTATTTATTCTCTGGAATGAGCACGGGCCGGAGCGCGGTATCAACAATAACATCGGCAATATGTGCAAAGAAAAGCAAGGCAAAGATATTTATATTCCTTTTTTACTCACACACGGTCTTTATTCACTTCGCATCTTTTTCTTCCAAACTCTTTCTTTAAAAAAAAAAAAAAGCACCAAAAAAAAAAAATTAAAAAAAAAAAAAAATTCTTTCGCATGCCTTTGCGCTGCTCAACTTTATTTCAAACTTTTAAGTCCCAGGATTTCTTCAGCATTTGGTCGCTCGCTCCTGCCTTACAACCCAGGCGGTGTTTTCCCAAAAGCAGATTTCTGGCTCCGAAAGGGAGGGGGGGGCAAATTTTTTGAAGAAGCCCCAAGGCCGGCCCGGCGCTCCATTGTCCCGGCCCCTCTATTTCTTTCTAAACCTGGAGCCCCTTGAGCGGAGCGAGTGGAGCCGCGGAGGCTGGACCGAGAGGTTTTAACTCTCTGCTCAGGAGGCTAATTTTGGGGAAACAGTTACCTCGGAAACCTTTCGGGGGGAAGGGAAGCTGCAGCTCTGCAGCGCACGCTGCTCCCTTTCAAGCTTCGTCTGCCTCCCACATGAAAAGTTGCTTTTAGTCTTTCCTCTGCTTTGCTTGCTTTTTTTTTTTTTTTTTTTTTTTGTGGTTCCAATGGCAAAATCGGAGTAATTTGATAATAATAATTTGTTAAGCTCTATGTACAATCAACCACAAATGATCCCGATTTAGAAACAATCCCGGAGGAGGAGGAGGAGGAGGAGGAAGCGCATTCCTGAGCGTGCCTGTAAAAAAATTTAAAATAACTCCAACATCGCCCTTAATTTGGGAGCGGAGATCACCTGATTTGCTTTTACCTTCTCGCCGGCTGACGGGAGGGGAGCCCAGCTCGGTTCTGCCGGGGGGAGGAATGGCTGCCAGGGTTCTCCCCCTCCCCCGCACCCCTGGGGGCACCCCCCCCCCCCCCCCAAAAGCCTGGCCTTACTGCGGAGAGAAAATCCCCCCTTTTCCAGATCTGCCTGCATGAAACCACCACATTTCCCCCTCGGTTTCCACAGGCGAGGGTTTCCTGTGAGTAAAGGTCTGCCGGCCAACACAAACACCAAATTCCTCTTTGTTTGGGCAGAGGGGAGGGGGAAGAGTTTGCATCGCGCTGGACGGAAAGTGGCCGGTTAGGGGATACTGCAGCTGGTCGCAGTGGCCGTCGGCGTGGCTCGCTGCGCGGGACCACAAAAAGTCCTGCTTGCAGCCAGCCTGGAGTTTCCCTTCGCAAATAGAAGGGAGATCCTGGGTATTTTTCTTTCCACAGAAAGCCAGAGCCATTTTACCTATAGGCTGAGCTTTGCTCCGTGCCAGACTGGAGGAGGGGAGCGCGGGGTGGAGGGAAGGAGCTGGCAGAGAACATCCCCGTCCCAGGCGGCTGATGCAGCCGCGGGGTTTATGAGGGGCTCTGGGAAAGCAAATACAAGTCGGAGCAGCGCAATCAACTGTTCCCCATCGCCTGCGGGGTTTGGGAGAGGACCCGGAGCCCCCCTGGTCGCCGGCCAGGAGGAAGCAGGGCTCAGAAGGCGCGCACAGGCGAATGTATGGAGACGTCATTTCCCAGGAAATCTCAGTCAATAGGAACACAAATAGGCAATATTGTGGCTATGGGTAGAGTTCAATAGGGAATACGTGTGCGTGCGCGCGTTGATGTCTCTATACGGACGCAGGCAGCTCCATGCGGGACATACGGACACTTCGCAAACCCATATATATGTGTGTGTGTATATATATATATATATAGGGTGGTGGTTCATAAGCAAACGCGGTTTAGCAGCGCCATAAGCACCCTGCGTGTCTGCTATGGGTGTCCCTGCTGCTAACGCCGGGGTCCCTTCCCACAGCACCTTCACCCCCACTTTATATACGTCAAGGTGAGCTGGTCGCTCCGGGGGGTCCGGTGGCTTTTACACTTATGTTTATCGTTAGGGTGGCTGTGGGCCTGATTGGGAAGTGGCCACGGAATGGGGTGCTCTGTGGGTCCCACACGAGGGCTGGGGATGGGGGGGGTTGTGCCAGGGCCGTGCTGGGGGGAGCGGGGCTGCACCGATCCCCAGTGATGCTGCTCCGGAAAATGGGCACAACTGGGAGACCTGGCAGCGTGTGTATTGATGTATTTGTATATTTGTGTATTTATGTCCTTGTGTATTTGTATATTTATGTATTTGCTTGTCTATTTGTGTGCTTCTGTGTTTATTTGTGCGTTTATATATTTGCTGCTGCTCCCATGGGTGGAGGGGGGCGGGTTCCAACCCCCCTGGGAGCTGAGGGCAAGAACCCGGGGGTCCCCACCATAATCTTCACCTGCGGGGCATCCCCGTGAGATTTCTCCCTCGTACCTGTTCAGGGCCGGTTGTTTCTGCAGGAAGCAATAAAAGTTATCGGGTGGCGGGGATATCCCCATTTCCAGGGGATCCTGGCGGTGCAGGACCCCCCCTCCCCTCCCTCTCTCCTTGCTGGGGGCAGTTGGGAGGGAAATAAAAGAGGGGGGTGGCGCCTCAGGTCAGCTTGCTCGGGTAAGCTGGTCCCCACGCGCCCCCCCCCCCGCCCCGAGTGGGCTCGGGTTTGGGTGAGGTGGGTTTCTGCCTGACGTGGGAGGAAGGGGGGGATCCACGCGCGTCCGTGGGCTCCGCGTGGGACGGGGGGATCCATCCTGCGTGGGTCGGGGTCGGCTCCACGCCTCCCTCCCGGGGCTCACGGGTGGAAATGGAGCAGGAGCCGCTGCAAACCTCTGCCGCAGGCTCCGGCTGGGGCTTCCCGTGGGATTTCCACGTTGGTTTTTGGCGCTTTTTTTTTTTTTTGTGGGGGGGGGGGGGGGGGGAGGGGGGGGGGGGGGGGAGGAAAATAAAAAGGAAAAAGAAAAAAAGGCCACCAAACCCACTGCTGAGGAAGAAGCTTTAGGGGCTGGGGCTCCCCTGCGTGGGTTGCGTGCGGCGAAGGCGAGGGTTCTCAGCGCGGGGGGGGCACGGTTGGTTTTGCTCCGACAGCTCAGACCTCACTTGGGGCTCTCCCAGGGTCAGCATCCCCCCCTGAGAGCAGGCGAGGGGGGCATCCGTGCCCAAAAGCAGATGCCAGCAGGAAAACGGGCGAGATGCTGCCGGTGGGAGCCGGGGCGAGGGCAGGGAGGAATTCACAGAGCAGCCGGCACTTTGGGAGGACGCATCAGATTTACCACAAAAAAAGCCATTCGAAATTAATATTGGCCCAACCGACTCCTTGCGATTGCAAGGAATCGTTTTATTTACTTTCTTTTCTGGCGAGAAACAAATCCCAGAAAAAGGAGGTGGCCAAAATGATGCCACGACCCCTCCTTGCGGAGATCCCTAAAGCAAGGGACAGCCTGGCCGTGCCCCCCGGAGCAGACACCCCTCGGCAAACCTGGAAAAACCTACATGGAGAGGCTGCAATTTCCCACCTTCCCGCCGCTTGCTGGGACAGGATGGGCCCGGTGCTCCCACCGGGAGACTCGGGCCCTCTGGGGGGGAGTGGGGGGGTGGAAAAGCCCTTTGGCTTGGATACCAGGGGTGTTTTCAAGGCAAATATTGAAATTCTGATTTTTTTAATTTTTTTTTTTTAATTTTTTTTTTAATTCCAAACGGTTTGTAAAGGACCTGCAGGCAGCCCGCCGCGGCGGGGGGAGCTGGAAGCAGCCCAGCACCAGGCACTGGGTAAAGCCCCAAATATTTCGATCCGAGGTGGTTACCCCTGACAGGCACTTCAGCCACCCGGGATGGAAATATTGCTACAAATCACTTGGTGCACTGGTTTTTAAACGTCTCTGGTGCATTTTACAGGCTACGGGAGGGTGCTGGCGAAGCAGACCCAAACCCCACTGGCCCGGCCTGCAGGACAGACAGACGGACGGGCCGAGGAAAAAAAAAATCCTCCCTTCACTGTGGAGTGGTGGGTGGCTTTGTAACGTCTCTCCCTGCTCCAGGACCCCCCTTATGCTGCCAGATTGGGAAAATGCTCTTAGATGTGCTCAGGGACAGAGATATTCCCTCTCATTCACATGGGATAGGCTCATTTTTCAGGATTTCCCCCTTATTTTTCAAAATTGCCATCTTTTTTTTCAGGATTTCCCTCTTATTTTTCAGGATTTCCCCCTAATTTTTAAAGATTTCCCTCTCATTTTTCAAGATTTCCCCCTAATTTTTCAGGATTTGCCTCTTATTTTTCCAGATTTCCCTCCTATTTTTCCAGATTTCCCTCTTATTTTTCAGGATTTCCCTCTCATTTTTCAGGATCTCCCTCCCATTTTCCAGGATTCCCTTCTCATTTTCCACGATTCCCATCTCATTTTTCAGGATTTCCTTCTTGTTTTTCAGGATTTCCCTCTTATTTTTCAGGATTTCTCTCTCATTTTTCAGGATTTCCCTCTAATTTTTCAGGATTTCCCTCTCATTTTTCAGGATTTCCTTCTTGTTTCTCAGGATTTCCCTCTTATTTTTTAGGATTTCTCTCTCATTTTTCCAGATTTCCCTCTCATTTTTCAGGATTCCCCTCCTGTCTTCTCCCTGAGCCGTTCATGACTAATACCCAATGAAGCCGCCGAAAAACATCTCCCCATTCCCAATGGAAACTTCGAGCACGTTGGGTCACTAATTAACGCTATTTTAACAAACCCTACTATTCTTAAAATAATATCCCACTGCAGCTATTTACTCATTTTCATCCTGAGAAGAGGCTGCTGGCAAACCAGGGGCTGCGGAGGACGGCGGAGCCGGCAGCTACGGGGCCGTGTGCCCGCGCTCCGGCTCGGGGGGATTTGCGGTGGATCCGGGCTGCCACGCAGGGGCCGTTATTTCTGGATGTTGGGTTCTTTTCGGATTTGGTTTTGGTTTTTTGGGTTTTTTTGGTTGTTTTTTTTTTTTTTAAGTATGACCCCGCTTCAGACAAAAGCAGTATTTAGTGACAATTTCTCCAGATGCAAATCCCAAATCCCGCTCCCCTCTCTTTTGTTTCAAAATACAAAGACAGAAAAGTGGGGTTAGTGTGAAAATAGGCTGGGCTTGGGGGCTGCCGGCGGGGCCAGCCCTGCTGCTGCCGTTGATCCCTTTTCCTCCCTGCAAAACAACACGGATTTGGGGGGGGGAGGAGGGGAACCACACAAAAAAAAAAACCCCAAAATAAAACAAAAAAAATTAAAAATACACAATGTGATGAAAACTGCAGGGTTTAAGTTCTATGGGAGAGGCCTAGGACGAGCAATAGATTGCGTCCGACCAAATGGTGCCGCTCAGACCGGGTTTAAAAGGGTTTGGGCCTTGCTTGGAGTAAAACTGAGACTTAAGGCAAAGCCGGAGAGCAGATCCCCAAGGGACGGAGAAACGAGTCGTTAGTTTTTAATCAGCTGAGCCCTCTCTGCTCC
>JADKXX010023320.1:0-11486 GCA_017310255.1 Butorides virescens | reverse complement strand
CCAGCCCTTGCAGGGCACAGCGTGGACGGGCAAGGCTGGGCACCAAGATGTGCAACCAAATGCAACCGAGGCTGCAAAGAATCTGTTTTTTCCCCTCCATCATTTCAGCATAATTTCAATTTGAATTGATTTCAATGTTTCAGTTTGCTAACGAGGATGAAAAATCCCTTCCCAAGAGGAAAACCCATGCTTTTCCCCACGGCGCAAACCCTGCCGGCGCGTGGTGCGTGCCCTGCGCTATGCCCCGTGCTGCTGGCTACCCACGCGGCCCCAGCCCTCGCCCCCACGGGCTTGGGGTGGCCAAGGATCGCTGGGCTCGGGGGGCTCTGGGCTGCTCTGCGGATTTGTGAAATAAGCAGCAATCCCGTAAGGAGCCCCCTCGCCTTGCCTTCACGCCACCGCCGCCGCTTTCTCACCACCTTTGGGCACAGGAAGGACGTGGTCACCCCGCCGGCCACCCCTCCACACTGCATTAAATAAAACTCATCCTGCCCCCAGGGCGGGGGTTCAAAGTCAAAGCCAGCTCAGGCATGGTTGGGCCAAGTGATTTGGGGGGCAAGCGCCCGCTCCCCGGGGGCTGCAGCGCAGGTCGCCACCACCACCCTCCGAGGGAGAAAAGGGGCACCCTGGCTGCTGCAAACCCAGCAGGAACCCATGGCTTTGGGTGGCAAACTGGAAGCATTTGGGGTAGGAGATGGGCAGCGGGGGGGCAGAGGCAGCACAAGCAGGGCCATGGGGTCCGCGCGGTTCCAGCCCAGCGTCCGGCGGGGACCCCGGTGCCACCTCTGAGCTCTCCCGTCCGCTGCCGAGTCTGCGGCCTCCCCTGCGCTGGCTGGGAATGAGCATCCTTGTCTTGGTGTGCTGTATTTTTTGGCCACCCGTGGGTCCTGCTGGTTTCAGAGCAGCGCTCAGAGGCGCTGGCATTTTTTCTGTTTGTCAGAGCAAAAGTTGCAGCATGGGAGGGGGGGGGTCCTGCTTTTTTCCCAGATGTGCCAAGAATTACCCTTAATCAAGAGACCCTTCTGCTCCTAGGATTCAGGCACTGCTGAAAAATTGTTGAAAAAAAAAACCTCCGAGATGAAAGATGATGGTTTAAATTAGAGAAGTGTTTTTTGGGGAAAAAAAAAAAAAATGTGCTAAAGGCTTTGCTTGGCACCTGCCATGCCCGAGGGGCTGCGGCCGGGGCTGTGCAGCTGAACTGGAAAATGTTTTGATGTGCACAGGGGGAAAGCACCGGGTGGGTGTGAGATTTTGCACCTCGGACGCGGGGATGTGAGTTTGAGGTCTGCAGCCCCATCCTTGGCTCTCCCGCCCGGGATCCGGGATGGATCCTGCAGGGAGAGGCGTGGGATCCATGAGGGCTGCAGGGTGGGCTGGGCGTGCGGGTTTAAAATGAAGCTGATCTGATTTAGTAGGGGGTTGGCTGCTTCCCCGCAGCGTAACCAGGCAATAAACCTGAAGCACTGGGAATTTTTTAAATGCCAGTGCGCACGAAGCCGATAACCTTGGACTATTGCTGCTCTCTGCGTGCCAAGAGCAGGAGCTGCCCATCGCCAGCCCCGGCTTCAGGCTCCTAATTAAAGCCGGGGCCGCGCCGATGGCCCCTCACTCTAAACACCAGCGCGTGATGGATGGCCTGCTGCTTCGCCCCAAATCAAAGGAGGTCAGAGGGGGTGCGTGGGGAGCGCCGTGCCGAGCCGCCGGGGATGGGGCTGAGCTGATAACGAGCCCCGTGCCCAGACTAAACACGGCGAGGGGCGGCGGGCCCCGTCCCCCCGTGACCCCCCCGTGGGCATCGCTGCCGTGCCCGGGCGCCTCGGCACACGCCGGTGCACGGGGCTGGTGGGCACGGCCGGGCAGCGCTTGGCGGGGGGTCTGCTTGGCCGGTGCTGATGGTCCCGAGCAGCGTCACGACATGTCGCAGGCGTCGCGGGCTCCTCCCGCCGGGGGACGGTCCCCCCTCGGTGCTGATGTCCCGTCAGGAATGATGTCATTCCCAGGCTGGCTTTGGCACCAGCCGCTTGGCCACGGCTGCTGGCCCGGGGACAGAGAGAGGATGGTCCAGGCAGGCGGGGATGGCCAGATGGGATCTCAGGGTGGGAGGGGGGGCGCAGCTTTCCCGTCCCTTCCCCCTTCCTGCTCCAGATCAGCATCCCACCAGATCCTCCTGGGCTTGAGCCGCGCCGGGGCGGCAGCAAACGGCCGCTTGCAGTCTCCACCAAGCCTCACAGCAAGCCCCGGGAGGTCTCAGCATGATGTGGGTCCCCCTGCATCACCCTGCGGGGAGGGCAGGAGGAGCCCCCCCAGCCCACGCCTGCCCAGCAGCCCCCTGCCCCCAGGAGATGGGCATTTTCCAGTGCTCCGGACTGGGAGCAGCACCGTGCCCCATGGCCGGGGTGGGAAGCACCGGTGCAGCGGGGAGCATTGGGGAGGGAAAACTGCACTGAAATATCTGTCCTGGTGCGAGCTGGCAAAACCAAATAAGAGCGAAGCAGCAGCAAAATAGGATTTATAACACCCTCAGCTTTACTCTCCAATTTCAGCTTTGAAGATGAATGTTTGCTGCACTGTTATTCATTTATACGTTATTTTTCCCATCTCCTGAGAGACACCGTGCTTCCCAACACACACACGCACACACACACACACAAAATGCATTTACTCCTATTTCTAAAAACCACATCAGTTCTGCCTTAAACGTACACGCTCATAAGCGTCCCTCTCCATCCTCGTGGGAAGAGCCAGCCCCGAGGATGCAATCCTTGCGGCGTGGGTGAGTAATTGCTCTGGGGGGCCCACAGCCACGGAATTAGGGTGAAGTTTTGCAAGATGGGTGCTCAGGTGGTGGTGGCTCCCTGGGTGCCAGCCCCCTGGGGACACAGGGACGCGCTGGGCCGGGGACACCAGCCCGAGGACCACGGCCACCTCGGATCCCGGGGTGATAAAACGTGTGTCATGGTGTGTTGCAAAAGGAGCAACGCATGCAAATGAGTTGGCGAGGGTTTTATTATTAAAGGGAAGATTGATGGTTCAGCCATCTGGTGTGGGAAAAGCTAGTGTCCTTATTAAATGTAATTATCTGCAGCGTTAATAAAAGCCTGCCCAATTCCCCGGGTCGGGCTGCCCTCGGCTTTCTCCGCGCTTGCCATCGTTAATAAGCAGGGGCTGGGAGAGCCTGCGGAGGGGATGCCCACCGCACCGGGCGCTTGCTAATTGCCGCTCAAGGATGAACCCGGGGTCTATCCGGGGGGCTTTTCTCCGGCCATGTGGGACGGGGCACCTCGCCGTGCCCTGGGCTGCCAAAAGGAGCACGGCTCTGCTCAGCGCCCCGAGGCCGGGGGGGGCACGGCTCCATCCAGGTGGCCTCCGGGAAAAACCCCCCCTCCCACAGAAAGGCTTTTCCCAAGGGGTGTTTTTGGGAGCAGCTCACCCTCCGGCCCTTGCATCAGGATCCTTGGGCTGGAGGAGGGTGCTGGGCTGCTCCTCCTGCCCGTCTCGCCCCAGGATGGGGATGGTGCAATAGCGACGCCACCGATGACCTCAAAGGGACGAGAACGAAAGCCGGGCTGCGCCGAGGGGGGGGGCACCGTCTCAGAGGAGATGCCTCGGAGCGCTTTGATCTGCTGTTGTTTTAATTAACGCGCCTAATGAGAATGTGAGAGCCTGGATAGAGGGTCCCGGGATGGACAACGCAATGAGCGTTCCCGTCGGAGGTGGGAGCCAGGCTGCCGGCCAGGCTCGGAGACTTCCCAGTAGCATCAGCGTGGGCTTGGCTTTCCTGGGAAAGCTCCGGGAGCAGGGAGCAAGCAGAGGCAGAGGCTTCTGCTGCCTGGTGGGAAAACACAACCCCTTTTCCAGCTTTCCCTAAAGCAGCACAAAGCAATGCAGTCTCCGTGGCTTTTAGGACGTGCTTCCAACCTGAGCTCTTACCGCTTCCTCCAGCTGGGGAAAACCTCCGAGAAGAGAAAATGACCCTTGCTGGGGGCAAGTGGCACGGCCTGGCCACAAGCCTTCCCCCCGGAGGAGTCCCCGCTCTGCCTAATCGGGCGGGCAAAAGAAGAGGCACGAGCCATCCATGGTGCTGGAGGAGCACAGCGGTCCGGGGGAGCCGTTCGTACCCCAGCTCGCAGAGCGGCCTCAGACCGAGGCAATTTCCTTGCATCAGATCCAGAGGAATTGCTCTTTGCAGCCAAACTCTTCATTTTAAAGGATGGGGAGGATGCAGCTGCGCCCGAGGAGGGGCCACGAGCCTGCAAACGCAGGCAGAACCTGCAAACCTCGCCTCCACCTGCGGCAAAGCACGGGCTGGCCAGGGGGCTGTAGAAACCGAGAAGCCCCCGCGTGCTCGCCCTCCATCACCACGGCCGGTTTGTGATTCCCTGGGGCTTCTCCCTGCAAAAAAAGGGGGATGCCCGGAGGGATGCCCGGCTCCCCCCGGCCAGGAGCTGGGGAGAGGGGAGCGGGGTGTGCCCGGCCGCTTGGGAGGCACCAGGAGGCTCCGGCTGACTCAGATTGATTGCTCTGATGGAATAATTGCCATGAAAAGTCATCTTCTGGTTGTCCAGCTGGGCTGGTTGTGGCACTGGGGTGGACAGAGGGACAGCAGCACCCCCGTCGCCCCGGCCCCCATCCTGCGCTCAGCCCTGATGCTTCCAAGATGGCCGGGATTGAAGCAGGGCTGCCGGCCGGCGTTCCCGGGTTTCAAGCCGACCTGCAAGACCTCCAGATCCGCAGGCAGCGTTTTCTGAGCTGAGCCCAGCTATTTTCTTCGGTGGTAAATAACAGAGCACCAACGCGGCTGCTGCGCCGCGGGCTGGGGGCGGGCAGGTCCCACGGGCGGGCTGGGGATTTCAGCTGGAGAAGGGTTGGGGTTTTTTTTTTCAGTTTTGCCTGACCGAGGAATAAATAGAGGGAATTTTCCCCCCGATGCGCCTGTAAGTAATTTCAAGTTGGGAAGCTATCATTTTTCTAATGGCAACATTCGCTGCAAATTCATGGGGATGTCATCAGAGCCGTAGGACTCGGTCCAGCTCCCATCAAAGCCTGTGGAAATGGCTTTCTGCTTCCCGCAGACCTCACCAGGGGCTGGATTTGTCCGTCGTGCGGCCGTTCCAAAACACGGGGTGAATTCAGGGTGCTCCATAAATAATTACCGTTAACAGCGAGGACTGGCACGTGCTTCCCTAGGCCCTCCCTGCCTGCCAGAGCCATTAACCTGCCTTGGTTTTCCAGCATCGCTCTGCAGACAGGATGGCACCCGAGGCGACCGGCGAGTCCCCGTGCTGGCCATGCTGCGTGCTGGCACGGCCCCGCCGAAGCAGAAGCGAGTCCTCGTCCCTGGAGGGGTTTAAAAGAAGGATGGATGAGGTGCTGAGGGCCAGGGTTTAGTGGTGGGGTGGCAGGGTTGGGTTAAAGGTTGGACTCGATGATCTTAAAGGGCTTTTCCAACCAAAGTGACTCTATGACTCTATGATTCTATGATTCTTTCTCCCCCCAGAAACGGAGATTTCCAAAGGTGACTTTCAGCCCGTGACGCCGGGTGGCTTTCCGAAACCGCTGCTCCCAGAACCCCCCCCGATCCGTAGCAACCTCGCCTGTCTCACCTGGATCACTCCCACGAGAAACCCCCTGGGACCCCGAGCCTGGTGCCCCCCACCTGCACAAACCTTCTTCCTAGCGGGGACAAGGGTCCCCGTTTTACACCCAGCTGGGGTTTTGGGATGGGCAGGCTTGGCAGGAGCTGCAGAGACAAGGCACCGTGGCTTTACCCCATCCTCTCCCGGGGCGCTGGGGTGCTTGGGAAGGCAGCGGGAGGGAGGATGCTGAGCTGCCTTCATCCCGGCGCGGCGGCCACCGGCCCCACGGCAGCTGTGGCAGCTCACGCTGTTGGCAGGGAGCACTGGGCTGAGCTAATGGTTATAAAAAAAAAAAAAAAAAAATACCAAACCCATTCCTTCTGGCATCTTCACCCCCTGCAGATCAGGAAGGAAAGCTGATTTTTTTTTTTTTTTTTTTTTTTTTTTTTGCTATTTCATTTACTACAGGCTGCAAGATTACTGTACAGGGCTGCCTCCCCTGTCCTCCAGCTAGTTAGAGCGCAATCCTGCTTAAATTGTCTTTTTGATAACTGTTCTGGCTGCAAGAGCAGAGGTTTCTGTGGGGAATTCACACAGGGCTGCCTTCCACTTCCCCCATCCTTCATGCTGCAATATTACTCTTTACCTAGCAGAAGATATTCCTAATCGGCTTCACAAAAAGCAATAAAGCCTTTTCAACACTTCATTGCCTTTGACATTTAAGGCACGCAGCGGGCAGGAGCGGAGGGGGAGGAAGGTGCTCCCCGGCCGGAGCCGGGCGGAGGGAGGTGGGTGCCGCCGTGGGGGTCCGCAGCACCCCAGGGACCCCGGGCAGCCCCATCCCGCACCGGTCAGGATGCATCCCGGGGGGTTTTCCAGGTGGCTGCAGCTCCTTGGGTTCCTCCCGCCGCTCCCTAACCCGCGCCCGGCTCTCCCCCCCCCCGGGAAGCTCTCCGCTTTGGGGGCTGCAGCGCTCCTGCCCCAGCTGGAATGGTTTGGGTTTATTCGCCCGCGCCTGCAGACGCTACCCGGTGCCTACAAGCCCAGGGAGGATTTCAGGCGGAGTAGGAGTAGCATGCTGAGCATCCTGGCACGATGCCTTCGCTCCTCTAAAGCGTCATGTTTCCAAATGGGTAATTACTGCACTGGGATTTATGCAGTACTTCCTCTAAGTGGTTGTGTGGGCTGCCATTCCTCGATGAATTAAAAAAGAAAAAAAAAAAAAAAAGGGGGAGGAAAAAAAAAAAAAAGGCAAGGGGGAAAAAAAAAAAAAAAAAAAAAAGGAGCCGACTCCAGCGGTGGTAGCGAGGGGAGGGCAGAAATGAGATCAGCTCGCTCTGCCCTTACCTGGCAATAATGGGAAAATGCTCTTTCAATTGAGCTGTTCCATTCTTTTGCCCTGAGCTATGAGAAGTAGATTGGATGAAAATTATCAGGCTCCCTGTCTAGAATAAATATTCTTGAAATGGAGCAAGTCATAAATAAGCGAGCAGCAATATCCTGGGTTATGAAGATATAATTTCTATCTTTAATAGCTGAGTAGGCCCCGGGGACTGTCTGGAAGTGGCCTGCCTGGCCCCAGTATTGATGAGGGGAAAAACACAAACAAGCGAAAAAAAAGCTTTTGTTTCTTTAACCCTGGAATTATTGATATTGGAGGGAAATAACGTGGGGGCTGAACCCCGCGCCCCCCTCCGCTGCGGAGAGCGGCCAGCCGCTCCGGCGGGATGAGCCAGGGCTCAGCCCCCGGTTTGCCAGCTCAGGAAAGCCACCCCCGGCTCCCACCAGAGCCCCGTGGCCACTGGTGGCCCCATGGCTGCGTCCCGGCCGGTGGCAGCCCCGTGGTGGGGATGTGGCTGCCGGGAGGGGACGGGGACCTCGCGCAGCGGCTGGGATGATCCCCACCTTCAAATGGGGGGCGGCGGTGGAGGGGGGGGGAGCACCCCCCTACCAGAGAGAATCTCATCCGCCACGTGGATTGATTTATTTGCGTGGATTTATTTGCAGAGCTGCCGGCAGCCCAGCCGCTGGAAACTGCAAGGTGGGACGATCGTTAATGAGAGTCACCTGGATGAAGCTCCAATTTTGATGGGATTAGTCTTAATGGGTTTATTTTTAAAAGCCATTTAATTACTAATCAGCTCTCCCTGACGAGCTAATACCTGCCAGTGCTGTTTACAGCGGTCTGTTCGGGGGCTTTAGCGGGGGGGGTGGCTGGGACGGCTCCTTAAAGCTTCTTAAACCCCCCCTGCCCGGTCTGATGGCCGGGCATCGCTGGGAGCGCAGGGCAGGGGGGATCTGAGCCCCCTACAGCACCCCGCTGCGGGTTGGGGGGGCCAAACGCCACGCGGGCTCGGTGGGGAAAATTGGCACAATCCTGCGCTTTTACAGCAAGGAAAAAAAAAAAGATTGGAAAAAACCAAGATTGGGAAAAAAAAGATTAATAACAAAAGAGCTGTGCCTTGTTTCTGCGTTCCCCGGTGTGACTGTGTGTGGTGGCGTTTGGGGGATGTCCCGAGCGGTGCCTGGGGGTGCTGATGGGTGTAATTTGGGGTTTGGGGGGGGTGCTCACCCCTCTGACAGTGGTGGGCACCGGTGTTCCCAGCCACGGTGCTCCCGACCCCGGTGTTCCCCGCCCCAGCCAACCCCAGCCCCTTAATTTATAACACAACAGAAGCCATTCCTTAATCTTTTAATTATATGGAGTGACATGGATGAAATAACTCCTTTCGTTTCTGGGCCACTGACATGATTAAGAACTGAAGTCTGCTGTTTTGGAAAGAAAACGGTGTAAATTGCCCATCATGTGAGATCTGCATCACCTTCCACCGAAACCCCGAGTGAGAGGCCGCCGCGAATCCATCACCCAAGCCTTGCTAGGGGAAGATTACACCATCATTAAATTATATGTTTTTAAAAAAAAAAAAAAACCCAACACGCTGATCTGTTTCGTAACAGTAAATATGTGATTTACATTTAATTCTGAGTAACCTTTCCATGATCAGTGAGGTGTGAAGGAATTTAATGACACAAAGCTACATTTATGAAGAGACCATTCATATTCATTAGGCTCACGCATTAACAACCCTGCCGGTGACATCTCTCCAGCACCGGCTTTCTTGCCGCAGTTGACGGGGGCCAGGAGCCGGGCGAGCCATGGCACCCCCACCCCTGCACAGAACAGCCCCACCGCCCGGATTGTCCGAAAAAAAGAAAGAAATGAAAACAGGGCTTGACATTGGACGGTCCCAGGTTTGGCAGGGGAAGGGCTGGGCCCGTCCTTCTGGTTTAGAGGAGAGATTTGGGGTGAGAAAGGGAAGCCTAGAGAGGCGTATCGTCCCAATGTTTGGGAAGGAGGATGCATTGAGGAGGCAAAAGCGCCGCTGATCATCTTCTCTGAAGCGTCCAAAAAATGACCGGGCAAAGGCAAACCCATCCTGGGGTGGCACCGCTGCTGTGGAGAGCACGGCTCCAGCTTCTGGGTGGGCAATCTTCGGGACTCGGCCCTGGCATCCCGAATAACGGAGGTTAGAGCTGAAAAATCCCCAAGCTCAAGACCCAGGGTTTGCCATGCTGGTTCTCTCCTATATTCTTCATTTCTGGGTTTGCTGCTGGTTTCATGGATGCAGGGCAGAGAGGGGCTGGCGAGGCTTGTGGAGGTCCCCAAGATGTCCCCGGGGAGCCCCCCTGCCAGGCAGGACAGACGCTGCCCGCCGCGGTAGCACAGGATCCCTGCTCTCAAAAGCCACCCGTGCCAGTGGCTCCACGTGCGCAGGGGTTACCTGCCCTGGTCCAAGCCCACGCTTCCCCACCACAATGCCTCTGGGGATGGGAACGCCGTGGATAAAGCATGGAAAACCCAAGGATAATCCTTGAAAAAGGAAAAAAAAAAAACACCAACACACATCAACATCAACCCCACCAACATTGACCAACATCGTGGCTCCGTCTTCGGAAACAGATGGAACTTGGGGTCCCCATACGAGGGTCTGTAGGTGTTGGGGAGGTGTCAGTGGGTGGTTGTGTCCGGACCAGCTTTGGGGCTTCTCCTCTGATGGGATGATGGGGATCTCCTGGCATCCCGTAGCTGGGTCCAAGCTCACCTGTACTTAGCACATGTAAAAGATGGTGTTTGAGGAAATTAAAACGTGGCCGGCATTAGAATATCTCCTGTAAGCCCCCGCCTGACGACGAAGCAAACGAACCGCAACTGTCTGCACGGAAAAATAATTGGGCGTATTAGGATGCCGTAAGCAAATAACCAAAGCGGAGGCCCCGTGCCCTCCGCGGGCAGCCCTGCCTGCTCGCCCGTTGCCCGTGGGCCCGGGGACACGCACAGGGCAGCCGGGAGGGACCCGAGCAGGGGGGGGACCATGGGGCACCAACGTGGGGCTTTGGGGTGAGCCGTGCCGGGGGGATGCTGGTGCTCGCCTCCCCCAGCACAAATGCCTTAACCCGTTACAAAGCCCCCGGGGTGATGGCTCCGAAGGCGGAAAGGGAAGTGGCCCACGGGCTGGGGAGAGCCCCGAGCGCCTCTGCGACCTTGGGCGCAGGGTTTATTTTTCCAGCTTCTTATCTTTGTCCCAAGGGAGTCACGCGCCGCCGTTTCCCGTTGAGAGCAGGCGAGCAAAACCCCAGCGCCGGGGTGAGAAGCCAAGGAGCCGCCAGTGCTGCCCCCCCCCCCCCCTCCCCCCTTGGCAGGGCCACCATCAGCCCCTGCCTGCTGGGACCAGTTTTATCCCCCCAGCTCCATCAGGGCTGGCTCGCACCCACAGGGGCTCTCACCCACCCCAAGCCCCCCGCTGCCCCGCCGTGCTCCTCCTTCCCTGCGACGCCTTGCTGGTTGCCTCCTACCCCACGCCAATTCCCCTTCCCCTCCCTCCACGTCCTTGACAGTCCTTATAGAAATATTTCCTTCTCCTTTAGGCATCTTCTCCTGCACCCCGAGCTCCCGTGGTCCCTGGGCACCCCTGGTCCCGCGGCGTTGCCGGCTGCCCCCATGATCCCCATCCTCTCCCTGGATGGATGGACCAGGAACCCATCCCAGCTTCTTGATCACGATTTTCCCCCCCGAACGTTGCTTCAGATCCAGTAGAAAAAATCAAACCAGCCCTCTGCAGCGTACAAATGCCCCTCAGACCCCGGCTGCCTGCAGCGTGCCGTCCCCCCCACCGGAACAGCGCCGGGCACGGCGAGGGGTGACCTAACACGACGGCCAGGCGGGCGCTCCGCATTTCCCAGCCAGCTTCCAAGGAAAAATGCCTCTTAAAGCAGATGACATTGTAACGTGCCCACTTTCAGAGCAGGGAGAAGCCTGTGCTGCGAATGAAACATTAATTAATTTACCAGCAGGAAGGATATAAATAACTAAATCAGATGGCGCGACTTATTCATGAGGTCCTAATGGCAGGCAATTGTTATTCCTGGCTGTGCGGGTTAATGAACACGCTCTTCTCTTCCCAGCATCACCCACTAAAAATACAAGTGGGCCAAGTTGTGCCTGGGGGCTCCCCCCCCCACACCCAGCGTCCCCATAGTCCCAGGGTGGCCCCGGCACATGGACTGCCCCCCGGATTTGGGCAGCTGGGCCCCGCCAGCGGCAGCACCCAGGCCCAGCACCGGCAGGGATGCGGCCGTGCATCAGCTCTGCCGTGCCGTATCGCCCAGCCGCGGCGCTGGGGAGAAGCCCGGCTCCTGCGTGGGCAGCTGGGGGGCTGTGGGTGCAAGCAGTGTGCACCGTGGGGTGGCAGGGCTCAGGAAGATCCCTCCTGTTCTGCTCTTATTATGGGATGGGGTTAACTAAAAATCCCATTGCCCTCATATCTGGGCTTTGCTTTAGCTTGCCGCCGTGGCTCAGGAGATGGTAGCAGCTCCGAACAGCCCAGCAGCAGCCGTTCAGGCTGTAATTAG
>JADKXX010023310.1:0-11173 GCA_017310255.1 Butorides virescens | reverse complement strand
TCTGTCCATCCAGACTGTAATGGCCTAGTGTGCATACAAGAATATGGAGGGAAACCATGCCAAGAGGTTTGCTGAAGCTGAGGCAAATGACACCCACTTTTTATCTCCTCATGCTCAGCTGCAGGCTGGCAGGCTGGCAGGCGTGCTGTACCCTTGGGAAGGCCATGGTGGCAGTTACTCTTATCTAGGTGCCCAGAAATGTCACCCAAGAGGAGTCTAATGGATGGCACACGCCTCACCACAGTGAGTTCGTACAGCCTGGGGTTCCCAGGGCTGCACTTTTGGCCTTGCTCAAAGATGGGTGCAACATTGGCTTGTTCTCTCTCACAGGAGACCCCTGCCAATCCCATGGCCTTTCACAAGGGAAATTCCAAAGAAATACCCACCTGCCCCTCTAACCTCATCACTACTATGCTGCCATTAAACAATGTGCTTCACTTCTCTGATCTTTCATATATTTGCTCCTGTCCAGGATACAATGATCTTTTCTGAAGTCATCTTCTCAGCAGGCTGCCTAGGAAAAAGCCATTTCCATTATTCTCCAGATTTCTCCTCCCCTTATTCTCCGTTCATTCAGATACTGTTCACCTAGGCTGATGTTTTGAGCATTGGGGAGTAAAAGCTCACACTCTTTCAACAGTCAAATTGTCTCCTCTGCCAGCTCTGTAACTGTGTTTATCTCTGCCTCTTTGTATCTACCTCCCAAAAATATTCCTCCTAAGTTCACCCCTTGTAGAAAGGCCACCTCATTAAAGACAGCTTGTACTTAGCGTATGGAGGAGGAGTGTGATTTGTTGTTTATGGAACTTGATCATGCTTGGCTTGGCTTGGCTTCGCTTGCCAATATGAAAAATTCTTCTGTGCCTGTGTGCAGGCAGTTCTGTAAGGAAAGCAGGGTATTTTTAGTAGGTGCACTTTGAAGTCTTCCTCCTTAACTACACTATGAAACAGCTCCAATTAGCTATGAAAGTCTTGAAGACTTGAAGAAAATTACAAGAAGATAAATAGCTTGTCAGGGCATTTGGGGCTCATTACATGAACTTCAGCTACTGAGAGAAGACTGAACAAGCAGCTCAAGAAGTCCAAGTCAGAAGAAAAACCCAAAGATCCTTGAAGTATTAATGGGCCCCACTGAGGGCAATCACTGACAAAGCTCCCCAGGGTCTCGTTAGAGCAGATAATTGGAGGCCATGATTGCAGGTAGGCAAAGGCCCTGAGCAGGTGGCTGTGATGCTGAGAGAGCCTTGGCTTTGTCTGAGGAAGCAGAAAGGCCAAACTGCCAGGCCCTGGCAAGACAGAGCCTGAGACCCTCACATTAAAGGTTCATCTCACGGGCCTTGGTGGCAGAGGCAACAGCCATAGGCAAGGGGACAAAGACCTCAGTCCTGTTGGAACTTGTCAGAGCTCTTGGCCATCTCTGCTGCAGGCTGCCCTACACTGTCCTGTGCCTGCAGCTCTTTCCCTTCAGGTTGTTGACATCCATCTTGCTTTCCCACCTAGCTCTCACCCTGGCATTTCCATACCTTCACTGATGTCTCTTTCCTCTCTCTGGCCACTCCTTGAAAAACACAGCCATGGGCTGATGCAGACTCCCTCTGGGTGACCTCTTGCACCACACGGCAATGCTTTAAGTAAGACTTCCGCGTCATCCCCTCCAATCTGAACCTTTCAATCTTCACTTTGTGGATGTTTCCTTTCTCTTACCACTACTGCGAAAATATCCATCACCTCTGAAACCACCCTTCAAGCAGTTGCATGTTACTACTAGAGTGCCCTGAGCCTCCACTTCACCAGGCTAAAGAAGCCCATGTCCCTCAGGCTCCACACAGATGGCCCAAAGCCCATCTTGGAAGATCTCCTCTGGAGCCTCTCCAGTTCCTCCCCATTCTTCCAGACTGGAGAACCCCACAGCCAGACACATCAGTCCAGAGGTGGCCACAGCAGAGCTGATAAAAGGGGGATAAGAACTCCCTTCTCTGGGTGGCCATGCTCCAAGTAATGCAGCCCTCTATGCATCTGGCTTTATTCATTGTGAGTAGGGACCACTGGCTCCTATGGCATTCCTCTTTGTGGCCAGGCCCTTCTCCTCAGGAACACTCCTGAGATGGTCAGGTCCCAGCCTGCCCTCATATTCGGGGATATTCTTACCCCCAAGAAAGAACCTGCAACTTCTCCTTGTAAAACTTGCCACATCCAAGAGTTTCTCAAGGTCCCTCTGGAGTGAAGCTCTGTGTGGGCAGCTCTTCATGTGTGCGTAGAGGTGGCCCACCAGATCTGTGGTGCCTCTGACAAGATAAGAGCAAGGGAAATTGCAGGGCACCGCAGATAACAGCAGGAGGTAGTGGTTTAATGGAATTGCCCTGGTGACAAGCTCAGAAACACCAAAGGAGGCTACAAAGGAAGCCAAACTAGGGCCAGGGAGGAAAAGGTGAAAAGGGATGGGCTGTTTGCATGGGAGGGTACCAGGATGGTCCAGGGGAAGAAATTGTGAGTGGGAGAAGAGGGAAATGGAAGGAAAAGGTGACGCAAAGGAAATAATTGGGGTCTTCCTGGGGTACCTGCCAAGCAGCCCGCCACTTGCAAGTTCTTGTAAAACTTCCTGAGGATTTGTCCTGATTTTGACAGGGATATATTCAATTTTCTTCCCAGTAGCTGATGTTTTAGTGTTTTCTAGTGGTGCTTATACTACTCTTGGGCTTCTCAGCTTCCCATGCTCTGTAACGTGCACAACAAGCTGAGCAGGAAGGACCTCAGCCAGCACAGCTGAGCCGAACTGTCCAAAGGGGTGTTCCATACCACATGAAGTCATGCTCGGTATAGAACCTGGGGGGGAGTTGGCCATGGGGAAGCCATGGCTGGGCATTGGTCTGTGGGTGGTGAGTGGTTGCATCACTCGATGCCCTGCGTGTGACTGCCTGAATGCCATTCCTGACAATGGGACAGGAATGGGGGTTTCCAGAGGGGAACTCTGACAGCTCCTGCAGAGCAATTCCCACTGCAGGAATCAGCCTGTCCAGTGACTAGAGAGGCACAGTCATTGATGACTTCAGTCTGCTTCAGACTGTGTTCCCCAGGAGAGACCCTGCTGCCTTTCGGGAGCTGTCAGCACTGAAGACACAGGGACACCCCAAGGGATCTGGGGGTGAGGGGTGGGGGTAGGAGTCAGAGCAAGTGCTGCCTTGGGCTGGTCCTGTGCTGCTGAGCTGGGCTGGGCTCCTGGGATGGAGGGAGCTGATGGCAAGGGGGCAGCGCTGCCGAGAGACAGCTCTGCCCAGGAGCAGCTCCTCTGCAAAGCGCAGCAGGGCTGAGGGCACTGCCTGCAGGCACCGAGGGGAGAGGAGACAGAGAGCAGTTAAAGACAGCCAGGAGTGGGAAAATGCATAGAGCTCACTGGAGGAGAAATCTTCACCAGCCCTGAACACAGTAAGGCTTTGGCTGCAGGGCACATCCTGGAGGGATCTCCTAGAACTAACACATCCCATGGCTGGCACGGAGGAGGAGGACACGCTGCAGAGCAGGGACTCCCTGCTGCACCGTCAGAGGGACAGGGCATGACGGCTGCCTTCTCCCAGGGAGGGCTGCAGGGTGTGAAGGTGGGTGTGCAGGCAGGGGTGCCCAGGGCTGTCCTTCCCAGCAGGGTCCCTGCAGCCAATGCTGCTGCAGGGAGAAGCTGTGGGATGAAGAAGCAACCATTGACCAGGTAGGTCAAGGTCTTCCTGCTGTCAGCAGGGTGCTGTGGGGGTCAGGGCTGCTCACAGCTCCAGAGCATCACAGGACATTGGCAGAGGGACTTCTTGTAGAAGAACATTGAGGCAATGTTGAAATGAAAGGGAAGGAGTCTGTGCTTTGAGCCTTCTCTTCATGGTTGACTGGGTGGGCAGTGGGGGATGGGAATTTCTTTTGCCCTTGTGGAAAAGACACAGAGACCCCAGTTCTCATTAGCACTTGTCTGAGCTGCTCCTTAGCTGCTGCAGACACACAGATGCCCCTGGGTAGTGCCCTGCTGCCAGGAGGGGTCTGCAGGAAAGAGATGAGGACACAGTAAGTGGGATGGAAGAGTCATGGGTACAGAGAAACAACTCCTGGTAGGGACAGGTCTTGGCAATAGACTGAGATTTGGGCAGGGAGTGAGTGGGAGCTGCTACCAGGAACACATTGGGAGGGGGGATTTGGGCCCCTGCCTGCCACCCTCTCTAGTGCAACTTCTCTGGAGCAAATACCCTGTGTCTTCTCCCACCCAGCACAGCCTATTCCCCCAAAGCCATGGGATGCAGGGCATAAGACACATCTTTTGCAGCTGCAGCTCCAGTCTAGGAGAAGTGCCTGTGCCCTACAATTAACACATCACAAACCAGACAAAACCGACTGCTCTACAGTGTCACTGTCTGTCAGGTGGAGAGCAAAGCACGGTAAAGAGAAGGCTTCAAGCATTTTTTCGGAGTACTGCAGTTTTCTGCCCTGTTTTCCTAACTTTCCATGATGCTCTTGCTCTCTGGGGTTGAGGTGGGGGTGCAGGTCAGCTGCTGTTCTCACACCAACTCTAAGGTCCTGCCCTGGAGGTGTCTTCATGGGAACGAGGTGCCCAAGCTGTGAGGCACCATGACGTTCAGTTGGTAGGGTTGAGAAATTAGCAGAAACATTCCCAATTCAGCTCAGGGAGGGGGGTGCTATGAGAAATGGCGTGGGGTTTTCCTGTAAGAAATCTTCCCTCACTTATCATCATGTTTTCCTTCTTGGGCAGGTCCCAATGCACAAAGGCAGCAAATGCCCAACAGCAGCTTCATCACTGAGTTCCTCCTCCTGGCATTCGCAGACACACGGGAGCTGCAGCTCTTGCACTTCTGGCTCTTCCTGGGCATCTACCTGGCTGCCCTCCTGGGCAATGGCCTCATCATCACCGCCATAGCCTGCGACCACCGCCTCCACACCCCCACGTACTTCTTCCTCCTAAACCTCTCTGTCATTGACCTGGCCTCCATTTCAACCACAGTCCCCAAATCCATGGCCAGTTCCCTCTGGGACACCAGAGACATCTCCTATGCAGGATGTGTTGCTCAGCTCTTTCTCTTTGCCTTCTTGGTAACAGCAGAATATTGTCTTCTCACCGTTATGGCCTATGACCGCTACGTTGCCATCTGCAAACCCCTGCACTATGGGACCCTCCTGGGCAGCAGAGCTTGTGCCCACATGGCAGCAGCTGCCTGGGGCAGTGGCTTCCTCAATGCTGTCCTGCACACAGCCAATACATTTTCACTCCCCCTCTGCCAAGGCAATGATGTGGACCAGTTCTTCTGTGAAATCCCCCAGATCAAGCTCTCCTGCTCAGATTCTTCTCTCAGGGAGGCTGGGCTTCTTTTGGTTAGTGTCTTTGTGGCCTTTGTCTGTTTTGTTTTCATTGTGCTGTCCTATGTGCAGATCTTCAGGGCTGTGCTGAGGATCCCCTCTCAGCAGGGACGGCACAAAGCCTTTTCCACGTGCCTCCCTCACCTGGCCGTGGTCTGCCTGTTTGTCAGCACTGGCATGTTTGCCTACCTGAAGCCCCCCTCCATCTCCTCCCCATCCTTGGACCTGGTGGTTAGTGCCTTGTATTCAGTGGTGCCTCCAGCAATGAACCCCTTCATCTACAGCATGAGGAACCGGGAGCTCAAAGACGCACTCAAGAAGCTGATTCAATTAGTTGTGTTTCTGCAGCAATAAGCTGGCCATGTTGCTTCACAAGTGATTTCCATTGTATCTGGGGAACCTCCTGTGCTTGGGCATTTTATCTGTGATAATTCTGTTTCCCCAGGAACATCTGCATGCACTCCACTTCTTCAGAAGCATGAACCATGGTCTCTCTGACTCAGAGGACTTTGCACATCTGTCTGGTCCCATGGCACAGCTGGCCTCTCCTGTCACAACTGTGCCATAAAAGGGTATTTCCTTAGTGCCCCTGTCTGGTGTTTGGGCTCTTCTTCCAGAGCTGAGGTCAGAAACAGGGTGAAGAGATTGACCCCTGCGCTGCCGTGCTATTCTGCTGAGGTTCTCCATGGGCTGAGGGGAGGAGGGCATGGGGCGATGTGTTGGGGAATTGGGCTTGAGTGAGCTTTCACTGGGGGCCTTGCTAATTGCCCACTTGCAGCACTGACCATTCTCCACACGTTTATGGGTGAGTTTTCTGCACGGCCATTTCCCTCCTGCTGCGGGGCTCAGTGCCTGCACGGGGGGAATGGCCAGCCCTGCTCAGCCTCTCTCCTTGTCCAGATCCTGGCGGATCCTGGAGCAGGGATGTCTTCAAACCCCCACATGGGATGTGGGTAGGACTGGGTACGTTCCAGGACCTCGGGGAGGCTGCCTCAAGTAAGAAGAACAGAAGTGGGACAGGGCACAAGGGGGTGTCATGGAGATGATGAAGATAAACTGTTCCTCACGCCCAATCCACCCTTTGCTGTGCCGTGCCAGCACAGTGGGTCCATGGGATCGTGTGTGGGACAGTGGGGCTGGGCCTGCCCAGGACAGGGCACTGCCAGGGGCACGAAGCCGCTGCCAGGGGGTGACCACCTGGAGTTGGTGCCTGCAAGAAAAGTCATGAGCAAAGAGATGAGCTTCAATTGCTGCGTTTGATCTCAGTGCTGAAGAAAGAAAATGCAGGGCCGCTGCTGAAAGAGGGCAGTGATCTGGTAAACAGGAGACGCCAACGGGGCTGTGTCCTTGTTTCTGCTGGGATAGAATTAATTTTCTTCCTGGTGACTGGCACAGGGCTGTTCTGGGCGTTCTGTACGAGCACGACGTTGTTAATAATCTGATGTGTTGATTGTTGCTGAGCTGGGCTTACACCAGTCAAGGCATTTTTCAGGTTCCCATGCTCTGCCAGGGGCACAGGAGCTGGGAAGGGGCACAGCCAGGAGAGCCGACCGAAAGTGGCCAGAGGGGTCTTCTACACTGTGTGAGGTCATGGTCAGAGGGAGTCAGCTGGGGGCGGGGGTGATCGCTGCTCGGGACAAGCTGGGTGGTGAGCAATAGCACTGTGCATCGCTTATTTTGTTTATTCTGTATATACCATTTTTTTTCCTCTACTGTTTTAATAAACTGTCTTTATCTCAGTCCATGGGGCTTACCTTTTTTTTTTTTCCCCCCGATTCTCTCCCCCATCCCACTGAGGGAGGGGGGAGTGAGCAAGGGACTGTCTTGTGTTCAGCTGCTTGCTGGGAGAAACCACAACACCTGATTATGACAGAGAAGCTCAGAAAATGTCAAAAACCTCCCTGGGCTGCAGGTGGACAGTGTGCCTCACCAAGGCCTTCAGCACAGGCTGCCGGGGAATCTCTGCTCCGGCGCCTGCAGCACCTCCTCCCCCTCCTTCTGCACTGCCCTGGGTTCCTCTCACATATTCTCGCTCCTCTCTGTGACTGCAATTGCGCATGGTTGGTTTGTTGGCATTTTTCCCCCCTCCTTAACTATGTTATCACGGATGCTCTACCCCTGTGGCTGCTTGGCTCGGCCTGGGCCAGCGGTGGGTCAGTCCTGTAGCTGCCTGGCACTGGCTCTATCAGACCCAGGGGACGCTTCTCGCAGCTTCTCACAGAAGGCCCCCGCTGCCAAACCCTCGCCATGCAAACCCAATTCACCCTTCCAGGAGACAGCAGTGACGTCTCCAGAGGGCTGTATTGTGTGCACACCTGAACTGAGGCAAGAGGAATCCCACCACCCGTGCATTTCTGGCAGGCACGGGAGGGAGCTGAGTCCCTGTGACGGGGGCACTCGACGCCTTGACAAAACCAGTGCTAGTTTGGCTCGGGCTGCAGAGGAGGTAAAGGCCTAAGCCGTAACTGGGCCAAGAACTTCTCCAGTTCCAGTCTGTGCCCTGACAGCCCACAGTGGAAGCGAGTGATGTGGTGAGCACTGATGCAGCTGGGCTTGGGAACTGGAACCCCCACCATGCAATGCACACATGCACAGCAGCTGGCTCCTCCAGGACTCATTTGTCAAGCAGCAAAGAAAGTGGTGGGTACAAGGAACCTCCTGCAGACCTTTCTTAGCACATGGAATTGGACTGGCAGCCAAACACTCTATCCCATCAATGCGACAGCCTCAGGGAGCCTTCCTGGAGCTCTCCCCGCTCAGCAGCCTGGCTGCACGGCGCTGATCTCCCCCTGAGCTGGGGCACCTCGCAAGGCTGCTCCCAGAGGCTGAGAGACCTCTGACCACCTGCAGACCTTTGGGCAGTGACCGACACCGCCTGTAACTTTGTGTTACAGCGCACTGAGGTTTTGCACTGGTAACTTTGATTTTTGTATCGGTAACTTTGAATCCTTGTTGTGTCCCCTGGGCAGTGAGGAATGGAGTGAACCTCGCCATCGGACTTGATAAGCTTCAATAAAACCACTTTTGCTGCTACTTTTGGCAGTGGTGCTTGAAGCAGCCTAAGTCACCCCGCTGTGAAAAATTGGCGCAGTCAGCAGGATTCTAAATCAGGATCCCCATTCTAAATCGTATTCTAAATCAGGAGCCCTTATTGCAGCCATAACATATGGGGAAGGAGGCTGATGAGATGGAGGGAGACTTTTGACCAGGACCTGTAGGGATAGGACAAGGAGTCACGGTTCTAAAATACAAGAGGGTGGATTTAGATTGGACAGGAGAAGAAATTGTTTATGGTGAGGTGGATGAGAGGCTGGAACAGGTTGCCCAGAGAAGTTTTGGATGCCCCACCCCTGGCAGTGTTCAAGGTCAGGCTGGACAGGGCTCTGAGTGACCTGACCTAGCGAAAGATGGCCCTGCCCAGTGCAGGGGGTTGGGCTGGATGGTCTTTAAAGGTGTCTTTCCAACCCAGACCATTCCATGATTCAATGGTTCTATGAGTCTCTGAGTCACAGAACCACAGAATCCCAGCATGGCCAGGGTTGGAAGGGCCCTTGGGAGCTCCCCCATCCCACCCCCCTGCCCAAGCAGGGTCACCCAGAGCAGGGGGCACAGGACAGCGGCCAGGCGGGGGTTGAAGATCTCCAGAGAAGGAGACTCCACAGCCCCCCTGGGCAGCCTGGGCCAGGGCGCGGGCACCCTCCAAGTCAACAAGTTCTTCCTCATGTTCACCTGGAACCTCTTCTGCTTCAGGTTGTGCCCATGGCCCCTTGTCCTGGCGCTGGGCACCACTGGGAAGAGTCTGGCTCCGTCCTGGTGACCCCCACCCTTGAGATATTTGTAGGTGTTGATGAGGTCCCCTCTCAGCCTTCTCTTCTCCAGGCTGAACAAGCCCAGCTCCCCCAGCCTTTCCTCGTAGGGAGATGTTGGTGTCCGGAGGGGAACATTGACACCCGTCATGGAGAACCACACTCTGCTGGGGAGAAACATTTCTGCCCTTTGTCCTTGGGTTTGTTTTGATTTTTTTTTTCCCCTACTTGTGATGATGTGTTCCATGAAGGAATGTCATTATTCATGCCGTTCCTACACAGTATGTGTCCTGGTTTCGGCTGGGACGGAGTTAATTCTCTTCCCAGTAGCTGGCACAGCGCTGTGTGTTGGATTTAGCGGCATTTCCCCACTCCCCTGGGGCAGCCGTCCCCCGTGCTTAACACTGCGAAAGACAAGACACTCACCGCAGTACGACTTGCTCAGAAGGACGAGCACTACCTCAGACTACGAGCTTTTACCTCAGGGCCGATAGGGCCCCAAGACCCAGCCTAAGCCAGCTCGTGCCAGCTGAGAGCACCCCACACCAACCATACAACAGGGGAAGGTTTCCCCTTCAATGAAACCAAAGTACAACCACGGCCAGAATCCCAACTGACCAGAGTCCTGGATAAACCCTCCCACCTGGATGGGACATCGGTTTAGAACAATGAGGATTAACACCCCACCCACCCCTCGCCTGCACCACCGGCACGGGACAGGCACGTACTGATCCTGGTGGTGCATCCCCATTACACAAGCAATGATAACTGATTATCCCACCCCTTCACAGGAGGGAGCTGAGTGCTCTGCACAACTGCACTGTAACACACACCCACCCCGCTCTCCTGGGTATCGCTGTCCCCCATGCATTAGGCTGGGGCACTGCTACGTGCAGAGCTGAAATACAAAAGAAGAAATCCCCTTGGTAACTCTGTGCTAAGTGCCCTTGGCTCCCTCCTCGGAGAGCAAAGGACTGACTGTTACAGGCAACGGGAGGAGTAGGAGCAGGAGGCAACAGGAGAGGAGAAGGAGGAGGGAGAGGAGGAAGAGGCAACAGGAGGTAACAGGAAGAAACAGGAGGAGGCAACAGGAGGCAAGAGTAGGCAACAGCAGGAGGAGGAGGAGGAGGAAGAAGAAGAGGTTGAAGAGAAAAAGGAGGGGGAGGAGGAGACAACAACAACAGGAGGAGGAGAATGCAACAGAAGGTAAGAGAAGGAGTAGGGAGGAGGATGGAGATGAGGAAGATGCAATAGGAGGTAAGAGGAAGAAACAGGAGGAGGAGGCAACAGGAGGCAAAATGCCGAGGAGGCAACAAGAGGCAAAAGTAGGCAACAGGCAGAGGAAGAGAAGGAGGAAGAAGAAGAGGAGGAGGAGGAGAAGGCACAGGAGGCAACAGGAGGAGAAGGAAAAAGAAAACACAAGGAAAGAGGAGAAGGTGGCAACAGGCGGTAACAGAAGGCAACAAAAGGTCTAGGAAGAAACAGGAGGAGCAAGAAGCCAAAGAGGAGGAGAAAGATGAGGAGGGAAGAGGAGGAAACAGGAGGTAGAAGAGGAGGCAAAAAGAAGGAAACAGGAGGGGGAGCAAGAAGAGGCAAGAGAAGGCAAGAGGAAGCAACCAGAAGAGCAGTCCATGGGGGCAACAGGAGGAAACATAAGGAAAAAGGTGGAGGGGTAAGAAAAAAACATGAGGATGTAGGAGGAGGAGGAGAGCTCAACTGGAGGCAAGAGGAGAAGGAGGGAGGAGGCAACAGGAGGAGGAAAAGGCAAGAGGAGAATAAGGCAAGGGGAGGCAACATGAAGAGGAGGCAACAGGAGGAACTAGAGGCAAGAGGAGGAGGGCCTGGAGATAAAGGGAGGAGGAGGGAACAGGATGGAAGAGGAAAAGGAGCAATAGAAGGCAACCTGAGGACACAGGAGGCAACAGAAGGATACAGGAGGACAAAAGGAAGCAATGGGAGGAGGAGAAGGATGAGGAGGCAAAAGGAGGGGGAGGTAACTGGAGGCAACGGGAGAATGAGGAAGA
>JADKXX010023308.1:0-10826 GCA_017310255.1 Butorides virescens | reverse complement strand
ACACTGATCGAATCAGCTTCTTCAGCGCATCCTTAAGCTCCTGGTTCTTCATGCTGTAGATGAAGGGGTTCACTGCTGGAGGCACCACTAAATACAATACACTAACCACCAGATCCAGGGATGGGGAGGAGATGGAGGGGGGCTTCAGGTAGACAAACGCTACAGTGCTGATAAACAGGGAGACCACGGCCAGGTGAGGGAGGCACGTGGAAAAGGCTTTGTGCTGTCCCTGCTGAGAGGGGATCCTCAGCACAGCCCTGAAGATCTCCACATAGGACACCACAATGAAAACAAAACAGCCTAAAGCTAAAGAAAAACTAACCACAATAAGCCCAACCTCCCTGAGGTAGGCATCTGAGCAGGAGAGCTTGAGGATCTGGGGGATTTCACAGAAGAACTGATTCAAAGCATTACCCTTGCAGAGGGGCAGTGAAAATGTACTGGCGGTGTGAAAGAGAGCACTAAGAAAGCCACTGCCCCAGGCAGATGCTGCCATGTGGACACAAGCTCTGCTGCCCAGGAGGGTCCCGTAGTGCAGGGGTTTGCAGATGGCAACGTAGCGGTCATAGGCCATGACAGAGAGAAGATAATACTCTGCTGACATCAAAAAGATCATCATGAAGAGCTGGGCAGCACATCCTGCGTAGGAGATGGACCTGGTCTCCAACAGGGAATTCAACATCGACTTGGGAACAGTGGTAGAGATGGATCCCAGGTCGAGGAGGGAGAGGTTGAGGAGGAAGAAGTACATGGGGGTGTGGAGGCGGTGGTCACAGGCTATGGTGGTGATGATGAGGCCGTTGCCCAGGAGGGCAGCCAGGTAGATGCCCAGGAAGAGCCAGAAGTGCAAGAGCTGCAGCTCCCGTGTGTCTGCGAATGCCAGGAGGAGGAACTGGGAGCTGGAGCTGATGTTGGACATCTGCTGCCTCTGTGCATGGGGACCTGTCCAAGAAGGAAAACACAATAATAAGTGAGGGAAGATTTCTTGCAGGAAAACCCCACGCCATTTCTCATAGCCACCCCCCTCCCTGAGCTGAATGGGGAAGGTTTCTGCTGATTTCTCAACCCTACCAACTGAGTGTCATGGTGGCTCACAGCTTGGGCACCTCGTTCCCATGAAGACACCTCCAGGACAGGACCCTCAGAGTTGGTGTGAGAACAGAAGCTGACCTGCACCCCCACCTCAACCCCAGAGAGCAAGAACACAAGGGAAAGTTAGGAAAACAGGGCAGAAAACTGCAGTGCTCAAAAAAAATGCTTGAAGCCTTCTCTTTACCCTGCTTTGCTCTCCAACTTACAGACAGTGACACCATAGGGCAGTCATTATAGTCTGCTTTATAATGCGGTAATTGTAGGACACTTCTGCTAGACTGCAGGTGCAGCTGCAAAAGATGTGTCTCATGCCCTGCATCCCATGGCTTTGGGGGAATAGGCTGTGCTGGGTGGGAGAAGACACAGGGTATTTGCTCCACAGAAGGTGTCTGCACTAGAGAGGATGGCAGGCAGGGGCCCAAATCCCCCCTCCCAATGTGTTCCTGGTAGCAGCTCCTGCTCACTCCCTGACCAAGTCTCAGCCTATTGCCAGGACCTGTCCCTACCAGGAGTTGTTTCTCTGTAGCCATGACTCTTCCATGCTCACACACCCCATCCCACTCACTGTGTGCTCATCTCTGCCTGCAGACCCCTCCTGGCAGCAGGGCACTACCCAGGGGCATCTCTGTGCCTGCAGCAGCTAAGGAGCAGCTCAGACAAGTGCTAATGAGAGCTGGGGTCTCCGTGTCTTTTCCACAAGGGCAAAAGAAATTCCCATCTCCCACTGCCCACCCAGTCAGCAATGAAGACAATGCTCAAAGCACAGACTCCTTCCCTTTCATTTCAAAATTGATTCAATGTTCTTCTACAAGAAGACCCTCTGCAAATGTCCTGTGATGATCAGGAGCTGTGAGCAGCCCTGACCCACACAGACCGTGCTAACAGCAGGAAGACCTTGACCTACAAGGTCAATGGTTGCTTCTTCATCCCACAGCTTCTCCCTGCATCAGCATGGGCTGCAGGGACCCTGCTGGGAAGGACAGCCCTGGGCACCCCTGCCTGCACGTTCACACCCCACAGCCCTCCCTGGGAGAAGGCAGCCATCATGCCCTGTCCCTCTGATGTTGCAGCAGGGAAGCCCTGATCTGCAGCACATCCTTCTCCTCTGTGCCAGCCATGGGATGTGTCAGTTCCAGGAGATCCCTGCAGGATGTGCCCTGCAGCCAAAGACTTACTGTGTTCAGGGCTGGTGAAGATTTCTGCTCCAGCGAGCTCTATGCATTTTCCTACTCCCCAGCAGGATCTGCAGATGGAATGCTCTGAATCCACAGACTTATTCTCTGTCACAATTCTTCTCTCTATGAGCTCTCAGCATCCTCCCACTCCAGACTGCCTGTAACCTCTCTCTGCCTTGCTCCTCTCCCCTCGCTGCCTGCAGGCAGTGCCCTCAGCCCTGCTGCGCTTTGCAGAGGAGCTGCTCCTGGGCAGAGCTGTCTCTCGGCAGTGCTGCCCCCTTGCCATCAGCTCCCTCCATCCCAGGAGCCCAGCCCAGCTCAGCAGCACAGGACCAGCCCAAGGCACCACTTGCTCTGCACACACACCACCCTCCCTGGAGATGCCCCTGGGTCTCCAGGGCTGACAGCTCCTGAAAGGCAGCAGGGTCTCTCCTGGGGAACACAATCTGAAGCAGACTGAAGGCATCACTGACTGTCCCTCTCTAATCACTGGGCAGACTGATTCCTGCAGTGGGAATTGCTCTGCAGGAGGTGTCAATGTTCCCCTTTGGAAACCCCCATTCCTGTGCCATTGTCAGGCAGGGAATGCAGGCAGTGACAGGCAGGCGATTGAGTGATGCAACCGCTCACTACCCACAGACCGATGTCCAGCAATCACTGCCCCATGGCCAGCTCTCCTGTTTCTATCCTGAGCATGACATCACGTGTAATATAAGCACGTGTAGTATAATCACGTGTAGTATCAGCACCACTAGAAAACCACTAAAACATCAGAGAGTTACCAACATTCCTCTCATACTGAATCCAAAACACAGCACTGTGCCATCTACTGGGAAGAAAATTAAATCTATCCCTGCCAAAACTGGGACAAATCCTCAGGAATTTTTACAAGGAGAACTTGCAAGTTTGGCAGGCACACCTGAAAGACCCCAATTATTTCCTTTGTGTCACCTTTTCTTTCCTTTTCCTCTTCTCCCGCTCAAAATTTCTTCCCCTGGACCATCCTGGTACCCTCCCATGCAAACAGCCCATCTCAGTTCATCTTTTCCTCCCTGGCCCTAATTTGGCTCCCTTTGTAGCCTCCTTTGGTGTTTCTGAGCTTGTCACCATGGAAATTCCTACCTTGGTAGCAATTCCACTAAACCACTACCTCCTGCTGTTATCTGTAGTGCCCTGCAATTCCTCACGCTCTTCTCTTGTCAGAGGCACCACAGATCTGGTGGGCCAACTGTACGCACACATGAAGAGCTGCCCACACAGAGCTTCACTCCAGAGGGACCTTGAGAAACTCTGGGATCTGGCAACAGAAATCTCATCAAGTTTTACAAGAAGCTGCAGGTTCTTTCTTGGTGGTAAGAATAACCCAGGATATCAGGGCAGGCTGGGACCTGACCATCTCAGCAGTGACCCTGAGGAGAAGGGCCTGGGCATGAAGAGGAATGCCATAGCAGCCAGTGGTCCCTACTCACCATGAATAAAGCCAGCTGCATAGAGGGCTGCGTTACTTGGAGCATGGCCACCAGAGAAGGGAGTTCTCATCCCCCATGTATCAGCTCTGCTGTGGCCACCTCTGGACTGGTCTGTCTGGCTGTGGGGCTCCCCAGTCTGGAGGAATGGAACTGGAGAGGTTCCAGAAGAGATGTGCCAGGATGGGGCTTGGGGTCTCTGTGGAGAGGCTGAGGGACCTGGGCTTCTTTAGCCTGGTGAAGTGGAGGCTCAGGGCACTCTACCAGAAGCCTGCAAGTGCTTGAAGGGTGGTTTCAGAGATGATGGGTCTTTTCTCAGTCATGGTAAGAGAAGGAAACCTTCACAAACAGCAGGTTGGAAGGTTCAGGCTGAAGGTGAGGAAGAAGAAGTCTCACTCAAAGCATTGCCTTGTGGTGCAAGAGGTCACCCAGAGGGAGTCCAGATTTGTCCATGGCTTTGTGTTTCAAGGAGTGGCCAGAGAGTGGAAAGAGACATGAGTGAAGGTATGGAAATGCCAGGGTGAGAGCTAGGTGGGAAAGCAAGATGGATGTCAACAGCCTGAAGGGAAAGAGGTGCAGGCATGGGACAGTGTAGAGCAGCCTGCAGCAGGGATGGCCAAGGGCTCTGGCAAGGCTGCAAGGTGCAACAGGACTGAGGTCTTTGTCCCCTTGGCTATAGCAGTTGTCTCTGCCACCAAGGACCATGACATGAACCTTTCATGTGAAGGTCTCAGGCTCTGTCTTGCCAGGGCCTGGCAGTTTGGCCTTTCTGCTTCCTAAAACAAAGCCAAGGCTTTTCTCAGCATCACAGCCACCTGCTCAGGGCCTTTGCCTACCTGCAAGCATGGCCTCCAATTATCTGTTCTAACGAGTCCCTGGGGAGGCTTTGTCAGTGATTGCCCTCAGTGGGGCCCATTAATACTTCAAGGAACTTTGGGTTTTTCTTCTGACTTGGACTTCTTGAGCTGCTTGTTCAGTCTTCTCTCAGTAGCTTGAGGTTCATGTAATGAGCCCCAAATGCCCTAAGAAGCTCTTTATCTTTCTGTAATTCCCCTCAAGTCTTCAAGACTTTTATTGCTAATTGGAGCTGTTTCATTGTGTAGTGAAGAAGGAAGACTTCAAACTGCACCTATTAAAATTTATTTTTTCATTTAAAGGGAAAAAAATAGAAAATATTACTTGAGAGAAGAGATTAGAGCAGAGTTCTCCAAGTGATCATAATCCAGAGTGTCTCCTCAGGAGGTCTGGCAAGGTCACAGGAGCAGTTCCTTGAGGTCTGACACTGTATGGACAACCTTGCTCCTCACCTCCCCAACCCCACCATTGCTCTCATTGGCCCCCTGGCACTTGCATCACTTCTCCTTACATCAGACTTCTCCACTGAACTCTGCAGCTGGGTGCCACAGCTCCTGTGCACCATCTCCCCCTGCTTTCCTTACACAACTGGCTGCACACGGGCACACAAGAGTTTTTCCTATTGGCAAGCAAAGCCAAGCCAAGCACGATCAAGTCCCATAAACCACAAATCACACTCCTCCACCACATGCTAGGTACGAGCTGTCTTTAATGAGGTGGCCTTTCTACAAGGGCTGATCTTAGGAGGAATATTTTGGGGAGGTAGGTACAAAGAGGCAGATATAGACACAGTTCACGATTTGGCAGAGGAGACAATAGGACTCTTGAAAGACGTGTAAGCTTTTACTCCCTGAAGCTCAAGACAGCAGCATAGGTGAGCAGTATCTGAATGAACACAAAATAATGGGAGGAGAAACCTGGAGAATCATGGAAATGGCTTTTTCTGAGGCAGTCTGCTGAGAAGATGACTTCAGAAATGGTCATTGTATCCTGGGCAGGATATGAAAATCAGAGAAGCTACATGCTATAACGGACAGAATATTGGTGTAGCAGTCAGCATAGTGGTGATGAGGTTAGAGGGGCGGATGGGTATTTCTTTGGAATAACCTTGTGAAAGGCCATGGGGTTGGCAGAGGGCTCTTGTGAGAGAGAACAAGCCAATGTTGCACGCATCTTTGAACAAGGCTAAAAGCGCAGCCCTGGGAATCCCAGGCTGTCTGAGCTCACTGTGGTGAGGTGTGTGCCATCCATTAGACTCCTGTTGGGTGACATTTCTGGGCCCCTAGAAGATAGGAACTGCCAACATGGCAGTTGGTGTGACAACAACTGTGATCAAGGGAAAACCAACGGACATCAGATATCTGGATTTCTTCAAAGCCTTTGACATGGTCCCCCAAAACATCCTTCTCTCTAATTTGGAGAGCTATGGATTTGATGGGTGGACTGTTCAGTGGATAAGGAACTGGTTCGATGGTCGCATGCAGAGGGGAGTGGTTTCAAGATGACCCCAAGCTGAGTGGTGCAGTTGATATGCCAGAAGGATGGGATGTCATCCATAGAGACCTGGACAGGCTGGAGAGGTGGGTCTGTGTGAACCTCATAAGGTTCAACAAGGCCAAGTGCAATCAATACAGGCTAGGGGAAGAAAGGATGGAGAGCAGCCCTGCCGAGAGGGACTTGGGGGCGCTGATGGATGAAAAGCTGGACATGAGCCGAGAATGTGCGCTGGCAGCCCAGAAGGCCAATCATACCGTGGGCTGTGTCAAGAGAAGCGTGGCCAGCAGGTCGAGAGAGGAGATTCTGCCCTGCTACTCAGCTCTGGTGGGACCTCACCTGGAGTCCTGCATCCCGCTCTGGAGCCCTCAGCACAAGAAGGACATGGAACACTTGGAGCGGGTCCAGAGGAGGGCTACAAAAATGATCCAAGGGCTGGAGCCCCTCTGCTGTGGGGCCAGGCTGAGAGAGTTGGTGTTGTTCAGCCTGGAGAAGAGAAGGCTGTGGGCAGAGCTGATTGAGGCCTTTCAGTATCTAAAGGGGGCCTACAGGAAAGATGGGGAAAATCTTTTTAGTAGGGCCAGCTGTGACAGGACAAGGGGTGATGGTTTTCAAGTAAACCAGGGTAGGTTTAGACAGGATCTAAGGAAGAAATTCTTTACAATGAGGGTAGTGAAACATTGGAACGAGTTTCCCAGAGAGGTGGTGAAGGCCCCATCCCTGGAAACATTCATGGGCAGGTTGGATGGGGCTCTGAGCAACCTGATCTAGTTAGCTGTGTCCCTGCTCACTGCAGGGGGGTGGTCTAGATGACCTCTAAAGGTTCCTTCCAACCCAAAACATTCTATGATTCGATGATCTCTTCTAAGAGGAAAGGCTGGGGAAGCTCAGAAAATGAGGGTTGGATGAGTAGACAGTGATGTGGATTGGGAACAGGCTGAATGGCAGAGATCAGAGGGTTCTGATCAGTGGCTAAAAGAGAGCTCCATGCCTTTTTAGCCCCAGGTCTAAAGACCCAAGATGAAATGCCTACATTCACTGAACAGAACACATACTCCCAGCTTGGAGAAGTTAGATCTTGTCACGTTCCTTCAATCTTGTGTATTGATGGGAGGAAAAAAGTGATCCACATGGCCTACTATTTTTCTAAGAGGAGCAATGACACACCAGGAAAGAAGTGTCTCTCCCCAGATGAGGGAGGGAACATAAGGGATTACTTCAGCCTGTGTCACAGCAGGTTCCCCTGCAGCCCCAGGGACACCTGGAGGGAGCCCCGAGGGGGCAGAGCAAGTGGTGCCTTGGGCTGGTCCTGTGCTGCTGAGCTGGGCTGGGCTCCTGGGATGGAGGGAGCTGATGGCAAGGGGGCAGTGCTGCCGAGAGACAGCTCTGCCCAGGAGCAGCTCCTCTGCAAAGCGCAGCAGGGCAGAGGCTCTGCTTGAGAGCACTCAGGAGAGATGATAGAAGTAGGAGAGAGGTTAAAGGCTGTGTGGTTTTAGAGGAATGCACATAAGTCCATGGGACCTGATGAGATGCATCCCAGAGTCCTGAGGGAATTGGCCGATGTAGTTGCCAAGCCACTGTCCATGATATTTGAAAAGTCATGGCAGTCAGGTGAAGGCCCTGGTGACTGGAAGAAGGGAAAAATTGTGCCCATTTTCAAAACAGGTAGAAAGAAAGACCCTGGGAACTACCGACCTGTCAGCCTCACCTCTGTGCCTGGGAAGATCATGGAACAGATCCTGCTAGGAGCTATGCTAAGGCACATGGAAACCCGGGAGGTGATTCGAGATAGCCAGCAGGGCTTCACCAAGGGCAAGTCCTGCCTGACGAACCTGGTGACTTTCTATGACAGTGTGATGACAATGGTGGATAAAGGAAAACCAATGGACGTCATCTATCTGGACTTCTGCAAGGTCTTTGACACGGTCCCCCACAACATCCTTCTCTCTAAATTGGAGAGCTATGGATTTGATGGGTGGACTGTTCGGTGGATAAGGAACTGGCTGGATGGTCGCATCCAGAGGGGAGTGGTCAATGGCTCGATGTCCAGATGGAGACCAGTGACGAGTGGTGTCCCTGAGGGGTCCGTACTAGGACCGGTGCTGTTCAACATCTTCATCAATGACTTGGACAGTGAGATCAAGTGCACCCTCAGCAAGTTTGGAGATGACACCAAGCTGAGTGGTGCGGTTGACACACCAGAAGGACGGGATGTCATCCAGAGGGACCTGGAAAGGCTGGAGAGGTGGGCCTGTGTGAACCTCATGAGGTTCAACAAGGCCAAGTGCAAGGTCCTGCACCTGGGACGGGGTAACCCCCAGTATCAATACAGGCTGGGGGGAGAAAGGATCGAGAGCAGCCCTGCCGAGCAGTGTCCCTGCTGACTGCAGGGGGGTTGGACTCGATGGCCTCTAGTGGTCCCTTCCAACCCAAAACATTCTATGATTCTATGATTCTATGAATCTGAGATCTCATTGGGGGACAAACCTTCACAGCCCTCTACATGATCAAACTCTGGGTGCAGGACAAGGAAGCTGGTGTTCCTGGAGAACAGGAACCAGAAACCAACCAGCCCGGGGAGAAGCAAAGATACTGGGTGAACAGGCCCAGCCTGGAGAACCGCAGCGCTGCTCGCTCTGCTTTTGGCCCCGCTGACCCGAAAGAAGCCCCCAGGGGTCCGTGCTACCGCTCCTCCCTGGGCTGGCCCGGGCTGCAGCTCTGGTGCTGGAGCGGGCAGCGATCCTTTCCCCGAGGGCCCAGCTCGGCTGCGCCCGGCTCGGCGCTGGTGCCTGCGCCCCCGGCTGCAGGGAACACTGGCGGGAGACGCCATCCCCCAGCCGGCTGCCGTGGCCAAGCCCTGCCTTGCTCTGCCGCTTCCCCGGGCTGCAGCTCCCGGGTGACGCTGGGGGTGCTGCCGTGGGACCCTCGCCGAAGCCGGGCTCTCCCTGCGGCTGGGGCTGTGCACGCAGCTCGGGCTGCGGCAGAGCCTGCGCGGGTTTGGGTGACGGGGATTTGCCCACAAGTGCCCGTGAAGGAGCAGAGCGTTTGCGTGCCGGGCCCAGGGGGCAAAGGGGGACGGGGCGCTCGCCGTTTGTGGTGGAAATGGAATTGAATTGCAATGGAATGCAATGAAATGATGAAATGAAATTAAATAATGAGGTAATGAAATTAACTGAGATGAAAAACCGAAATGGAATACTGATAAGATACCATGTTATGAAAGAATGACATGAAATAAATTTATGAAATTAAATGAAATCATAAAATGAAATGAAAGAAAGGAAAAAAAAAATGACAGGAAATGAAATAATTAAATGAAGGAATCAAATGAAGGAATTAAAAAAAGGAAGTAAATAAGGAGTGAAAAGAAGTTAAAGAATGTAATGAATGTATGAAACCAAAAAACCACCAAAGCAAAATAGAAATCAAAGGGATAGGCAAAGGCAAAGCGAAAGCCAAATGGAAAGTGAAAGAGAAAGGCAAAGGCAAAAAAAAAAAAAAAACAAAGGCAAAGGAAAAATCAGAGGAAAAGGCAAAGGGAAACGCAAAGGCCAAGCCAAAGCTAAAGCCAAAGCAAAAGCCAAAACCAAAAGGAAAACTACAGGGAAATGAAAAAATAAAAATTAAAGGGAAAGGCATAGGCAAAGGCAAAGCTAAAGCCATTGTCAAAGACAAAGGCAAAAGCAAAGGTAAAGACAACAGGGAAGTGAAAGACAAGGGTAAATTACAAATAAAAGGGAAAGGGAAAGCCAAAGGAAAAGCCCAAGCAAAAAGCAAAGCCAAAGGCAAATCCAATCACAAAGGCAAAGGAAAAAGGAAAGGGAGAAAAAAAAGCAAAATCAAAGGGAAAGACAAAGGTAAAGCCAAATGCAAATGCAAAGGAAAAGGGAAAGGGAGAAGAAAAGGCAAAACCAAAGGCACAGGCAAAGCTAAGGGGAAAGCCAAAGGCAAAGCCCAAGCGAAAAGCAAAGCCAAAGGCAAAGCCAATTGCAAAGGCAAAGGCAGAGGCAAAGGCAAAGGACGAAGAAAAGGCAAACTCAAAGGCAAAGCCAAGGAAAAGCCAAGGGCATGGCAAAGCCAAATACAGAAGCAAGGGAAATAGGAAAGGGAAAAGAAAAGGAAAATTCAAAGGCAAAGGCAAAGGTAAAAGCAAAGGGAAAGTCAAAGCCTAAGGCAAAGCCCAAGGCAAAAGGAAAGGCAAAGGCAAAGGGACAAGAAAAGGCAAAATCAAAGGCATAGGCAAAGCCAAAGGCAAAGGCCAAGGGATAGGCAAAGGCAAAGCTAAAGCCATAGACAAAACCAAATGCAAAAGCAAAGGGAAAGGCAAAGGGAAATGCAAAAGCAAAGTCAGACATATCACACTAAAAATCAAATGGAAAGAGAAAGCCAAAGTGAAAGTCAAAGGGAAAGGCAAAAGCAAAGTCAGAAGAAAAGGCAAAGGGAAAGTGAAAAGAAAAAGGGAAAGGGAAAGTCAAAGGTAAAAGCAAGGGAAAATTACAGTAAAAGGAGAATAAAAGTTAAAGGGAAAGGCACAGGGAAAGGGAAAATAAAAATTAAAGGGAAAGGAAAAGGCAACGGCAAAGGAAAAGGCAAAAGCAAAAGCAAAATAAAAATCACTGGCAAAGGCAAAGGCAAGGGCCTAGCAAAAGTTAAAGCCAAAAGCAAAGGGAAAATTACAGGGACAGGGAAAAAAAAATTAAAGGGAAAGGCAAAGGCAAAAGCCAAGGCAAAGCTAAAGCCATAG
>JADKXX010023296.1:0-23792 GCA_017310255.1 Butorides virescens | reverse complement strand
TTCCCTACTCCAAGGCCCGTCTTTTCCCAACCCCAGCTCCAGCCCGGGAACAAAAATTTAGAACGTCCAGGGATTTCTCCCACACCAAAGGGGCCACAGCCAAAAGCTTTACCCGTGCCACTGCAGGTCAGTCTATCCTACCAAAATTTCCTCAGACCCTGGGGATCAGGAATTTCTTCCCTATGGCAAGGCCCGACGGTTCAATTCACTCTCTCCAATGCCCCCGCCCCGGCCCAGGATCCAAAATTGAGAACATCCAGGGATTTCTCCCACACCAAAGGGGCCACAGCCAAAAGATTTACCTGTGCCTCTGCAATGCAGCATAGCGTACAAAAAACCCCACAGGGCCTGGGTCTCAGGGCTTTCTTCCCTACTCCAGAGACCGACCTTTGCCCAGCACCAGCTCCCGCTTGGGAACAAAAATTTTGAACGTCCAGGGATTTCTCCCACTCCAAAGGGGTCACAGCCAAAAGGCTTTACCTGTGCCTCTGCAGGTCAGTCTATCCTACCAAAAGCTCCTCAGACCCTGGGGTTCAGGGCTTACTTCTCTATTCCCGGGCCCAACGTTTGCCCAGCACCAGCTCCAGCCTGAGAACAAAAATTTTGACCGTCCAGGGATTTCTCCCACAACAAAGGGGCCAGAGCTAAAACCTTTACCCATTCCTCTGCAATGCAGCGTACCGTACAAAAAGCCCCAAAGTGCCTGGGGCTCAGGGCTTTCTTCCCTACTGCAAGGCCCTACATTTCCATTCACTCTCTCCAAAGCCCCAGCCCCAGCCCAGCATTCAAAATTTTGAACGTCCAGGATTTCTCCTACTCCAAAGGGGCCACAGCCAAAAGCTTTACCTGTGCCTCTGCAATGCAGCGTACCGTACAAAAAGGCCCACAGAGCCTGCGGCTCAGGGCTTTCTTCCCTACTCCAAGGCCCGTCTTTTCCCAACCCCAGCTCCAGCCTGGGAACAAAAATTTTGAACGTCCAGGGATTTCTCCCACAACAAAGGGGCCAGAGCTAAAACCTTTACCCGTGCCTCTGCAGGTCAGTCTATCCTACCAAAAGCTCCTCAGACCCTGGGGATCAGGAATTTTTTCCCTATGGCAAGGCCTGATGGTTCAATTCACTCTCTCCAATGCCCCTGCCCCGGCTCAGGATCCAAAATTGAGAACATCCAGGGATTTCTCCCACACCAAAGGGGCCACAGCCAAAAGTAGTACGCGTGCATATGCAGGTCAGTCTATCCTACCAAAAGCTCCTCAGACCCTTGGGCTCAGGGCTTTCTTCCCTACTCCAAGGCCCGTCTTTTCCCAACCCCAGCTCCAGCCTGGGAACAAAAATTTTGAAAGTCCAGAAATTTCTCCCACACCAAAGGGGACACAGCTAAAAGCTTTACCTGTGCCCCTGCAATGCAGCGTAACTTAAAAAAGGCCCACAGAGCCTGCGGCTCAGGGCTTTCTTCCCTACTGCAAGGCCCATCTTTTCCCAACCCCAGCTCCAGCCCGGGAATAAAAATTTAGAACGTCCAGGGATTTCTCCCACACCAAAGGGGCCACAGCCAAAAGCTGTACCCGTGCTTCAGAAGGTCAGCCTACCCTACCAAAAGCCCCACAGACCCTGGGGCACAGGGCTTTCTTCCCTACTGCAGGGCCTGACGTTCGCATTCATGTGTGCCAGAGCCCCAGCCCCGTACTATGATCCAAAATTGTGAACGTCCGCAGATTTCTCCAACACCAAAGAGGCCACTGCCAAATGCTGTACTCGTACCTCAGAAGGTCAGCCTATCCTACCAAAAGTCACACAGACCCAGAGACTCAGGGCTTTCTTCCCTACTCCAGGACCCGACTTTTGCTCAGTCCCAGCTCCAGCCCGGGACCAAAAATTCTGAACGTCCAGGGGTTTCTCCCACACCGAAAGGGGCCACAGCCAAAAGCTGTACCCGTGCCTCTGCGATACAGCGGACCCTACAAAAAGCCCCACAGACCCTGGGGCACAGGGCTTTCTTCCCCCTCCAGGGCCTGACATTCGCATTCACGTGCACCAAAGCCCTAGGCCTGGCCCGGGACCCAAAATTTCTAACATCCAGGGATTTCTCCCACACCAAAGGGGCCACAGCCAAAGGCTTTACCTGTGCCTCTGCAGGTCAGTCTATCCTTCCAAAAGCTCCTCAGACCCTGGGGCTCAGGGCTTTCTTCTCTAATCCCGGGCCCGATGTTTGCCCAGCCCCAGCTCTGGCCCAGGACCATAAATTTTGAATGTCCAGGGATTTCTCCCACACTAAAAGGGCCACAGCCAAAAGCTGTACCCGTGCCTCTGCGATACAGCGTACCCTACATAAAGCGCCACAGACCCTGGGGCTCAGGAATTTCTTCCCCACTGCAAGGCCCGACGTTTCCATTCACTCTCTCCAAAGCCCCAGCCCCAGCCCAGGACCCAAAATTGCGAACATCCAGGGATTTCTCCCACACCAAAGGGGCCACAGCCAAAAGCTGTACCGTGGCTCTGCAATGCAGCGTACCCTACAAAAAGCCCATCAGACCCTGGGGCTCAGGGCTTTCTTCTCTAATCCCGGGCTCAACGTTTGCCCAGCCCCAGCTCTGGCCTGAGAACAAAAATTTTGAACGTCCAGGGATTTCTCCCACACCAAAGGGGCCACAGCCAAAGGCTTTACCTGTGCCTCTGCAGGTCAGTCTATCCTACCAAAAACTCTTCAGACCCTGGGGCTCAGGGATTTCTACCCTACTCCAGCGCCCGACGTATGGACTCACTCGCTCCAGAGCCCAAGCCATGGCTCAAAATCCAAAATTGCAAACGTCCAGGGATTTCTCCCACACCAAAGGGACCACAGCCAAAAGCTGTATACATGCCTTTGGAGGTCAGCCTACCGTACCAAAATCTCCACAGACCCTGGGGCTCAGGTATTTCCACACTACTCCAGGCCCGACCTATGCATTTACTCACGCCAGAGCCCTAGCCCCGGTCCAGGACCCAATATTGTGAATGCCCAGAGATTTCTCGCACACCAAAGGGACCACAACCAAAACCTGTACCCAGGCCTCTGCGATACAGCCTACCCTAGAAAAAGCCCACAGACCCTGGGGCTCAGGGCTTTCTTCCCTACTCCAGGGCCAGACCTTGACTCAGCCCCAGCCCCGGCCCAGAAACAAAAATTGCGAAAGTCCAGAAATTGCTCCTACACGAAAGAGGCCAACACCAAGAGCTGTACCCTTGTCTCTGCGATAAAGCCTACCCTATCAAAAGGCCCACAGACCTTGGGGCTCAGGGATTTATTCCCTGCTCCAGGGCCAGTCGTTTGCATTCGCCCGCGCTAGAGCCCGGGCCCAGGCCCGGGCCCCACAATTCCTGATGTCCAGGGATTTCTCCCACACGAGAGGGGCCACAGCCAAAAGCTGTACGCGTGCCTTAAGAGGTCACCCTACCCTACCAAAACGCCCACAGACCCTGGGGCTCAGGGATTTCTACCCTAATCCAGGGTCTGACGTATGGATTCACTCGCGCCAGAGCCCAAGCCCTGGCTTGGAACCCAAAATTGCAAACGTCCAGGGATTTCTCCCACACCAAAGGGGCCACAGCCAAAAGCCGAACACGTGCCTTAAGAGGTCAGCCTGCCCTACCAAAATCCCTACTACTAGGGCCAGACCTTTGCATTCACTCGCGCCAGAACCCCAGCCCCGGCCCGGGACCAAAAATTGCAAACGTCCAGGGATTTCTCCCACACCCAAGGGGCGACAGCCAAAAGCTGTACCCATGCCTCTGCGATAAAGCCTACCCTACCAAAATGCCCACAGACCCTGGGCCTCAGGGCTTTCTTCCCTACTCCAGGGCCCGACATATCCATTCACTTGTGCCACAGCCCCAGCCCCGGCCCGGGACCAAAAATTGCAAATGTCCAGGGATTTGTCCAACAGCCAAGGGGCCACAGCCAAAAGCTGAACACGTGCCCGTAGGAGGTCAGCCTGCCCTACCAAACGGCCCACAGACCCTGGGGCTCAGGGCTTTCTTCCCTACTCCAGGGCCTGACCTTTGCGTTCACTCGCGCCAGAAACCCAGCCCCGGCCCGAGACCAAAAATTGCAAACATCCAGGGATCTGTTCCACACCCAAGGGGCCACAGCCAAAAGCTGTATACCGGCCTTTGGAGGTCAGCCTGCCCTACCAAAAGGCCCACAGACCCTGGGGCTCAGGACTTTCTTCCCTACTCAAGGGCCCAAAGTTTGCTAATCCCCAGCCCAGGCCCGGGACCCAAAATTCTGAATGTCCAGGGATTGCTCCCACATTAAAGGGGCCAGAACCAAAACCTGTACCCAGGCCTCTGCAGTACAGCCTACCCTTCCAAAAGCCCCACAGACCCTGGGGCTCAGGGCTTTCTTCCCTACTCCAGGGCAAGATGTTTGCTCAGCCCCAGCCCCGGCCCACGTCTCAAAATTGCAAACGTCCAGGGATTTCTCCCACACCAAAGGGGCCACAGCCAAAAGATGCACCTGTGCCTCAGCAATAAAGCCTACCCTACCAAAAGACCCAGACACCCTGGGGCTCAGGGCTTTCTTCCCTACATCAGGGCCTGACCTTTGCTCAGCCCCAGCCCTGGCCCGGGACCCAAAATTGCGAATGTCCAGAGATTGCTCCCACACGAAAAAGGCCAACACCAAAAGCTGTACCCATGCCTCTGCGATAAAGCCTACCGTACCAAAAGGCCCACAGACCCTGGGGCTCAGGGATTTCTTCCCTGCTCCAGGGCCAGACGTCTGCATTCACCCGCGCTAGAGCCCCTGCCCAGGCCCCGGACCCACAATTGCTGACGTCCAGGGATTTCTCCCACACAAGAGGGGCCACAGCCAAAAGCTGAACACGTGCCCATAGGAGGTCAGCCTGCCCTACCAAAAGGCCCACAGACTTTGGGGCTCAGGGCTTTCTTCTCTACTCCAGGGCCAGACCTTGACTCAGCCCCAGACCCGGCCCGGGACCAAAAATTGCGAATGTCCAGGGATTTGTCCCACACCCAAGGGGCCAGAACCAAAACCTGTATCCAGCCTTCTGTGATACAGCCTACCCTACCAAAAGGCCCACAGACCCTGGGGCTCAAAGCTTTCTTCCCTACTCTACAGACTGACGTTTGCATTCACTCGCGCCACAGCCCCATCTTCGGCCCGGGACCCAAAATTGCAAACGTCCAGGGATTTCTCCCACACCAAAGGGACCACAGCCAAGAGCTGTTCCCGTTCCTCAATGGGACAGCCTACCCTACCAAAAGCCTTACAGATCTAGGGCTCACTACATTCTTCTCTATTCCATCGCCCGACATTTGCCTTTTGGAGCAAATACAGAATCTGCAGGTGTGGCCGCTTAGCCAGACACCGAAGATATCCTTGGCCTTATAGTCGCAAGCCGTGTGATAACTGAACAAGAGCAAAGTGAAAGACAAAGCCAATGCTGAGACCAATGGGCCTTGCAAGTTGAACTTTTTTTCCATATTAGGTTTGGACTAGGTGCTTGCCGAGTGGCTAGGTGATAAGAGAAAAGTAGAGGCTTTGTTTTGGGATAGGTATAGAGGGATGTAAAGCGTTAAATAAAGTGATCCCAATGCTGCTTGGGCTTGTGCATGAACTTGGAGTCCGTACCTTCATTGCCAGAACTTAATGCTGCAGAAAGGAAGCAGAAAGTGGTGCTGAAAGGAAGCAGAAAGTGCTGCTAGAAGGAAACAGGAGCCGGCTTCAATCGTCTCTGGAGACAAGGTGAGCTGGGGAATGATGGGCAGTTATATGTCCGCAGATGAAAAATCGGTGATTGAACTTATGGAGGGACTTTTGCAGAACCATAATATTGTTATGAGCCCTCAGACACTGAAGAGACTCCTGGACTGGATTTTTCTCAGCTGTAAGGGGGTCACTGCAATGATATTTTTACTGCCCAGGTTTGGGATGAGGCCAGGGTCGTACTGTGGGACAGGGCAACAAAGGCAGATAAGGTTGCTGCTGAGCTGTTCACCCCTTGGTGGCAAATATTAGAGATGATCCACAAGCAAGAAGTTTCCCAGGAAACAGCAGGCACGACCTCAGGCAATATTGGCTTGCTGTGCCCACCTATGACACCCCCTGCACCCACTGACACTAGCATGGATGCTTGCCCCCCGCCTACATCAAAACCAGCAGGCAGCGGGGAGAACCTTCAAATTCACTCTGTCATTAATGATGAGCCGGATGGCTCTTTTGATCCTGGAACAGTTAACCCCGCGAAGGAGCTGGATCTGTTTCCCCCCGACCCTAATGATAATTGGCAGAGGGTCCGCAGGGACGCCTTAGCAGCTGGGGAACACGAGATGGCAGCCTGAATTGTTGCGCCAGTTATTTACGATCCCCAGCAGCCACCAAAGTGGGAAGGACTTAATTTGACAGTAATTAAAGAAATCCAGAGGGGTATTATTGACTTTGGGCTCACCTCCTCTTATACCATGAATATGCTGGGATCTATTATGAAATCCTATACGCTAGTTCCCCATGATTGTAAAACTCTAGCCCAGCTTATTCTTACCCCTACACAATATACACTGTGGGAAGCCTCTTGGAGGCAGTCGCTAGAGAAAAAGCAATTGGATTACATCCAACACCCTGCGGGAGATCCAGCGGCTGGAATGATGCTTAACCACCTACTGGGTTTTTGGGCATTTCCAACCCCCTCATTGTCAGGCTTGTGATATCCTGCTTACCGTTTTAGATGATATCAAGAATCTGGCTTTTCAGGCTTTTATGATGGTTCCTGATGCTGGTAAACCGCAAAAATCCTTTACACAAGTCAAGCAGGAAACGAAGGAGCCCTATATGGCATTTATTGACAGACTCCATGAGGGCCTGAATAAGCAGGTCCCTCATGAAGAGGCCCGCGAGATTATTTTGTTGAAATTAGCAATTGAGAATGCAAATACTGACTGTCAATGTGTTCTACACACTTTAGACAATCCTACTCTTATAAAAATGGTAGAGGCTTGCAATAGAATTGGATCTGTTGAACATAAATATGAAAATATGATGGCTGTTTTTGCAGCAATAAGGCTGGGAGCTAAAACTTGCTTTAGGTGCAGACAGCCCGGCCACATTAAGAAACATTGTCATAACTTGGTAAAGCCGAAACCCATTGATGTCTGTCCCCGATGTAAGAAGGGACAACATTTTGCGAGTCAGTGTCGCTCTAAATTTGATGAAGTTGGGAAGCCGCTGCCAGGAAACTGTCAGCAGACCCGTGCTCCAGAACCGCGCCAGCACACAAGTAGCTCCGCCACCCCCACCCTCCCAGGCATTTCCAGCCTATGCGCCAAAACCAGCAGGAGTGCCAGAGTGGACCTGGCAGCCTCCAAATCACTGACCCTGGTAGACTCCTCGGTGTATCTGATTCCTACCAGAGTCTTTGGACCCCCGGGTTGGGGTAAAAGTACGCTTCTTTTGGGGAGATCATCAACTACCCTTTAAGGTCTGTTTGTCCTCCTGGGAGTCATTGACTCAGACTATACGGGTGAAATCAAAATCATGGCATGGACACCTGCTCCCCCTTGTGCCATAATGCACAGCTCTCGGATTGCACAACTCCTTCTCTTTGATGCATGCCCTCCGCAGGTGGTCCAGACATCTACGGGAAATCAAGGTTTTGGATCCACAGGATCGCCACAGATTTTGTGGTCACAGGTTGTGGGCCCTGATCGACCATCAATGCAGTGTGTTCTAACACTGCAGGGTAAGGCATCAATATCTCTGTCCGGTATTTTAGATACTGGTGCAGATGTTACAGTTATTTCACAGGATAAATGGCCTGCAGAATGGCCCTTGATACGACTAGGCAAAGCCCTCATGGGTATTGGGGGAAATACATTACCACTGCAGAGCCAACACATGATTCAAATTCAAGGACCTGAGGGTCATGTTGCTTCAATTCGTCCTTTTGTGCTGGCTACCCCAATTATATTGTGGGGCCATGACTGTATGAGCCAATGGGGAATCCAGCTCGGGTCAATCCAACTTGAGGTCCGTGCCTTCATTGCCACAACTGGGTTCAGTGCTGGGCTCCCCAGTACAAGAAGGATGTGAGCTTAGTGGAGGGAATCTAGCAAAGGACCTGTTGATGAATTGATGAATAGACCTGAGCGTCTTTCATACCAAGAGAGGCTGAGAGATCTGGGACAGTTTTCCTGAAGAAAAGAAGGCTCGAGGAGAGGGGGGTGCTTCTTGTCAATGTACATTGACAGAAGAAGAGGGAGCCAGGCTCTTCTCAGTGATGCCCAGACACAGGACACTCCCACCTCAAATACTGTGTTCAGTTTTGGGCCCCTCACTACAAGAAAGACGTATTGCTGGAGCATGTCCAGAGGAGAGCAACAAAGCTGGTGAGGGGTCTGGAGCACAAGTATTACGAGGAGTGGCTGAGGGAACTGGGATTGTTTAGTCTGGAGAAGAGGAGGCTGAGGGGAGACCTTATCACCCTCTACAACTACCTGAAAGGAGGCTGTAGCAAGGTGGGAGTCGGCCTCTTCTCCCTGGTAATGGGTGATAGGATGAGGGGAAATGGTCTGAAGTTGTGCCAGGGCAGGTTTAGGTTAGACATTAGGAAAAATTTCTTCACAGAAAGGGTTGTCAAGCACTGGAATGGGCTGCCAAGGGAAGTGGTCGAGTCCCCATCCCTGGAGGTATTTAAAAGAAAGGTAGATGAGGTGCTTAGGCACAGGGTTTAGTAGTGGGATGGCAGTGTTAGGGTAACAGTTGGGCTCGGTGATCCTAAAAGTCTTTTCCAACCTAAATGATTCTATGATTCTAAGAGGCAATGGGCACAAACAGAAACCCAGGAAATGTCATCCAAACATAAGAAAGCACCTCTTTAAGGTGGGTGCCTGATCACTGGAAGCGCTTGCCCAAAGAGATTGTAGAATCTCCCTCCATGGAGGTATTCAAGTCCATCTGGAGCCAGTCCTGGAAAACTTGCTCCAGCTGACTGTGCTTGAGTAGGAAGGAGTTGGACTAGAGAGTCTCCAAGAGGCCTTTTCCAAGCCTCATTATTCTGTGCTTTTAGAATACTCAGAAGTGTTTTGGAGCAATTTTCTGTGGGATGCCTGTGCTGGTTTGACTCCTGGTGCCCATGGAGCAGAGCCTCCTTTTGAGGATGAGCTCCTTCACTGTGTAATCCTAAGGATAGGGACAACTGCAGGTTACAAAGGCCTGCACGGCAGTGCCCTCTATCCCTGCCTCCAGTGCCCAGCCTTTTGCCCCTACCAGGTGTTGGTTGGAGGTCCCTAGCACCATGGTCTGGTCTGAGCAGGGAGAACTTGACAGGTAGATCATGTTGCTCAGGGATTTCTCCTGACCCAGCACTCATCCAGTATCATGGTAGGTTTAATCTCCCCTTAAACTCATGAGACATTTCCCTTTCTGCCCTTTCTGCTTCTTGTCCTCATTGTGTTTTGTCCTTTCCTCCTGTCCCTCCTCCCAGGCCAGATCCTCACACCTACTCTGACCAAGCATCCTTGTACCAGGCCTGGCTGGGATAGAGTTAACTTTCTTTGTAGCAGCCCCTCTAAGCGCTGTGCTTTGCACTGGTGGCTGAACCAGTGCTGATCCCATACCAGCGTTCTGGCTGTTGCTGAACACTTCTCACAGAGCATCAAGGCTTTCTCTCTCCAACACCTCCCACAAAAGTCAGTTGGCTTGGTGGAGGGCAAGGAAATGGGAGGGAAGACAGGCAGGACAGGAGACCTGAACCAGAGGACTGTTCCATAGCAAAGGATGTCGTGCTCAGCAATGAAAATTCAGCAAAAGCAGGAGGAGGGGTGGTGTTTGTTGTTATGGTGTTTGTCTTCCCAAGCCAGCATTATGCGTGCTGAGGCTCTGCCTCACAGCAAGTGGCTGAACATCTGCCTGGCCCTGGGAAGTGGTGTGTGGATTCCTCTTTTGGCTTTGCGTGCACACATAGCTTTTCTTCCCTTATTGAGGTGTCATTTTCTTGATCCATGAGACTTTTATCCTTCCTTCTATTTTCTCTCCATCCTCGAGGAGAGGGCAGTTGAGTGAAAAACACTGGGTCGGTGTTTGGCTGCTGGCTGGGGTCAACCCACCACAACAATCACAACCTACTCTCCAAGTGGGGCCTCACCGGGGAGCGTGAAGCCAGGACAGGGTGACCAGCTCCAAGCAGAGATATGCACTGGGGGTCCCTGCATGGGCTCAGAGGAGGGCCCATGGAGGCACCCAACATCCAGCGCAGAGGGACTGAGCTGGTGCCCATGGGCTGACAGGGGGCAGAGCTCCCTAGAACCATCACAGTGACAAGGGGCAGAGCCCTGCCTGGCTGGGGGCTGGTGCTGGTACCAGGGGATGGGGTCTGGAATGAGGTCCCTGGGGCACATTCTCCTGACTGATCATGCAACAAGCCAGGCAGGATATTTGGACTGAGGGTCTCTTCTTGAGTGCCTCCATGGGCATGGGGATGGTCTACAGTTTCCCAAGTCCTCCTCTATGTGCTGCCTTTTCCAGTAAAAATTACAGAGGCTACCATGCCTGCAGACGACCTAGGAGAGGCCTTGTCCTCCCTGTGGTCACAGCTGGACCCTGGCTGAGGAGCCTTCTCTTGGGGTAGCTTTTGGGGTAAGTTTGACACATGGGGTGGGGAAGGTTGTCTCAAAAACATGTGCTGGGCACAGGGACTGAAGGACATGAGCAAAATGAAGTGGCTTCTGGGTCAGCCCTTCTTTCAGTGCAAGCCCTGACACAGATCCCAACGTCCCCCTCCATTCCGCCCTGCAGAAGGGATGATGGCACTTCGAGATGGCAAGCGGTGGACACCAGTCCTTCTCCAGGCACTTCCCAGGCCTGGTGGAGCACCAGGAGAACAAGGAGTTCTGGCTCTGCACCACGATATGTCCTGGTGCTCCTGGCCCTCTCCCTGTGCTCCTGACAGGGCCCCAAGCTGTCAGTGGTGCTCTGCAGAGCAAGTGGGCTGTGAGGCCACGGAGTGACCCCACACTGGCTGTGCCGGTCAGGCCCAGCTGGACTGTGCACAGCCACTGAACCCATTCCCAAGGGTCGAAAGCTGTAGAAGGAGCTCAGAGCATCTCTTGTGTCTCAGAATGTGTTCCAGCATACACATTGAACCATCCTTGGGCTTCTACTGAAGGAGACATGAATCAGCCTCCACTCTCTTTTTTCTGAACTTGCTGGGTGCCCGTGGCCTCTGCTGGCATGGCAGAGCCCTTGTTTGCTTGTGGATACTTAAATATAGTGCTTTGCCTTTGGGTGACTCCACCTTGGATGGTCCCTTCTTTTGGGATGGCCACCCCCAGGCACATCATTTCCCTGTAGATGCCCTCTGCTCTCCCGGGGTCTCCAGTTTCCTCTCCAGAAAGTTACGCAGATAGCATTCAGCTCTGCTGCATGCAGGAAAGACCTGGACAAGGAATTTGGAGCCCATTCACCATCTCCAGTGGCACTGGGCACCCACAACTGAGATCTGAGTCCAGCCCTCGCACCCCAAAACATATCCCAGTGCCCTCTCCCTGTGACTCCACTGAGAACCAAGCTCAGCAACAGGCCATGGTGAGTGCAGTTGCTGGAGCCTAGTGCTGACTTCAGAAAAAAAGAAGAGCCCAGTCATCAGGAACTGCTATGGGGATATACCCTTTATTACAAAGGTGCTCTTCAGGAAGCAAGGTCTTGCACTGTGATGACACATAAACCAAAGCTAGGCATAGCTAGGCCACGCTTCTAGAGATGTGGAACGAATACAAATATACCTGTGTGAACATGATCATTATGGGAAAAAAACAGTGAGGAGAGATGAGCAGCTTACTGTTGCTGAAGGTGAACCCATTGAATGTGTTTCCTCAGGGCATCCTTGAGCTCCTGGTTCCTCATGCTGTAGATGAGGGGGTTCACTGCTGGAGGCACCACAGCACTGCCACCACTAGATCCAGGAATGGGGAGGAGATAGAGGGGGGCTTCAGGTAGGCAAACATGGCAGTGCTGACAAAGAGGGAGACCACAGCCAGGTGAGGGAGGCACGTGGAAAAGGCTTTGTGCCGTCCCTGCTGTCAGGGGATCCTCAGCATAGCCCTGAAGATATGCACATAGGACAGCAGAATGAAAATAAAACACTTTAAAACTAAACAGGCACTAAAGACAAGAAGCCCAACCTCCCTGACGTAGGTGTGTGAGCCGGAGAGCTTGAGGATCTGGGGTATTTCACAGAAGAACTGGTCCACAGCATTGCCTTTGCAGAGGGGTACTGAAAATGTAGTGACAGCGTGCAGGAGAGAATTGAGAAAGCCACAGCCCCAGGCAGCTGCTGCCATGTGGAGACAAGCTCTGCTTCTCCAGGAGGGTCCCGTAGTACAGGGGGTTGCAGATGGCAACATAGCGGTCATAAGCCATGATAGTGAGGACAAAATATTCTGCCCCAACAGAGAAGGCAGCCAGAGAAGAAGATGGCCCTGGTGTTCCAGAGGGAATTGGCTATGGATCTGGGGACAGTGCTAGAGATGCAAGCCAGGTTGAGGAGGGAGAGGCTGAAGAGGGAGAGGCTGAAGAGGAAGAAGTACATGGGGGTGTGGAGGCGGTGGTCGCAGGCTATGGCGATGATGATGAGGCCGTTGCCCAGGAGGGCAGCCAGGTAGATGCCAGGAAGAGCCAGAAGTGCAAGAGCTGCAGCTCCCATGTATCTGTGAACAGCAGGAGGAACTCGGTCACAGTGCTGGTGTTAGACATTTGGTCCCTTTGGACATGGAACACCATCCTAAATTGAAAAGGCAGTGACAATTTAGAGGAGATTCCTCCATGCAAAATCAAAGCAATTTCTCACACCCTCCTTTTCCTTTTCTAGGACACCTTCCTTCAGCTCCATGGATGCAGCTCTGGCTTGTGCTGGCAGAGTGTTCCAGGAGGAGCAGGGCCTCTACCTGCTGGCTGATGAGCAGACGGTTCTGCTCTGCAGGAGTGGGTTCATTGGAAAGGTGTGACAGGGGCCACTCCTTGTGTTCGGTCTTCTCACCTGAAACCGCTCCTAACACAGAAGGGCTTGTCAGCATCCACACTCTTACCACTAAGGAACAGGGATGGCAGAAGGCAGTTTTAAAGGTCTGGGGTTTTATTAAATCTTCCCTCCATCTCCCCTGTGGAGCATTCTTGGATGTCAGAATCCCTCAGCGTTTCTGCTAAACTGAGGGAGAACAGAGCATGTCCTGTAAGTCAAAAGGATTGCCTGTGGCTTAATGCAGAGTGAGGGGAGCTGATCTGTCCCTCTGACTTGTCTCCAGGTGCGTTTCCTTGCACATTTCAGTGATGAAGGGTGATCAAACTCCCATGTTACACTGAAAGCCAATCAGAAACAGCTGAGAACAGGGAGATCCAGTGCAGATCACTAAATGTCTCACCCTTCCTCAAGGTCTTTGCACCCCACTTCTAGCCAGGACACACATGGCTCATTTCACTAAGCCAACAGCATTTCCTCCATCGTAGCATCTCTGCGCTTCTCCATAGGTCTTTCACACTTACAAGGGTTCTAGAGGACAGGTTCACATTCTGGAGGGCAGCCAAAACCCACAAAGACATTAAACACAATAACGCCAACTTCTCTGAAGTAGGCATCTGAGCAGGAGAGCTTGAGGATCTGGGGGGTTTTACAGAAAAATTGGTCCATAGCATTGCCTTGGCAGAGGGGTTGTGGAAATGTATTGCCAGTGTGCAGCACAGCGTAGAGGAAGCCACAGCCCCAGGCAGCTGCTGCCATGTGGACACAAGCTCTGCTGCCCAGGAGGGTCCTGCGGTGGTTGCAGGCTATGCTGCGTCCAGTGCTGGGATCCCTGTGTCCGAGGCGTGGATGTACCGGAGAGCCCAGCGAAGGGTCTGGAGGATGAGGCTGAGAGAGCTGGGGCTGTCCAGCCCCGTTGAAGGCTCCAGGGGATCTCATCAACGTACATGAACCCCTCACAGGGCAGCAGTGGAGGGAGCCAGGCAGCTCCTCAGTGCTGCCCGCCAAGAGGGCAAGAGGCAACGCGCACAAGTTTTGACAAATTAAGGTGAAATCCCACCGGAACGCAAGAAAACACAGGGTTTATTTAACTGCGGGGGTGGGCCAAACACTGGCGCAGGTTGCCCCGACAGGCGGTGGAGCCTGCCCCCTGGAGAGAGGCAAAACCCAGCGGGACGCGGGGCCGGGCCAGGGGCTCTGGGCGGCCTGCAGAGGCCCCGTCCACCTCAACCCTTCTGTGAATTCACCCGAGCTACGCACCCGAACACTTCGCTCCCATCCCCGCCCCCCGGAGCGGCGCTCCCGCCGCTTAAGGAAGCGTCGAACACCGTGAAGTAACACCGCACCCGCCCGCGGGGAGAGCGGCGCTGCGACGCGCCGGGCCAGGGCCGGCTGCGGTTAAAAACACCCAGCACGCCCGCCAAAACCCCTCACACCCCCAACGCCTCCCGTAACCTCCCCACCCCCCCTGCAAGCACCCCCACAGCCCGAAAAAACAACCCCAAAGCGGCTTTAACTGCTCCGTACCCGCGTTACATGCGTTCACGTAAAGCCCCCACACCGCGCTCCCGCCCGGCGGGGATCGCCTCTGCGGAGCCACCGCCGGTAATCAGGGGAATCATCTCGGGAGGGAGGCACCGCTGCCCCCACCCGCTCCGGGCCCGGGCCCCCACAACCGGGCCCGGCCGGGGGCCTCCAGCCGCAAGGCGACGGCCTGGTACCGGATCCTGCCGCGCCGTGCTGCCGCCGCACTGCGCCTGCGCGGGTTAGGCGATTGGCGAGGGCAGCTATAGCGGGGTCCTGCCGGGAGGGCCCTTCGCCCCGCCCCGCGCCGTGACGGTCTTTCCGCTGGTGGCGGCGGGTGCAGGAGCCGCGTGGTGGGGAAAGAGCCTAGGCCGGGGCGGGGAGTGGCGGCACCGGTCGATCCGATCCGATCCGATCCGCCTGGCCTGGCCCGGCCCGGCCCGGCCCGGCCCGGCCCTGGGGATGCGTCCGGGGCTGGGGATGGGGGGGTCTGGGCCCCTCGGCGCGGCCTCGGCCTCTGGCTGCTGGGGGCGGTTGGTTCGCCTCAGACCGCGGGGGTCTCCTCCGCGCCCTTTCCCTGGGGAGGTTTCGGCCGGGCCGGAAAGCGAGGTGGGAATGTACCCGCGGTCAGGCTGGATGGGGAAGGGTCTGTGCCGGCCCAGAGAGGCGCTTGCTGCCCGTGAGTCGCCCGATGACCCCCGGGGCACGGAACCCCCCTCCTTTCCCCCCAACCCCCGGGGCGCGGAACCCCCCCGGGCTGACGCAGCAACTGACCTTGTGTTAGTGCTTTTTCAGGGTGACGCTGGGAAAGGACGCGACGAGAAACCCTGGTGCCCGAGTGAGTTCCCTTTGGAGAAGCAGGCGCCAGCACGTCTCCGTCACGGGAGAAGGGAAGGTGCCCACGTAAGTTTTGCCTTGTTTCAGCAGGGCTGTGCTTTGGTTTGGAGCGGCGACGCTGGCTCCCTCCTGAGAGTGTAGGGCTGGGTGCCTGCACCCCAGCTGCTCCTCTCCTGCCGTCCCCGTGTGGGACAACGGGAGCTGCTTGGTCGGTTCCCCTGGGTGTGTGATGGGTGGTGGCGTGTATGATCTGAGCGTGGGTCTGAAGAGGGTCAGCTCAGCTCTGGAGTGGCTCGGAGAGCTGGCAAGGGAACTTCTTGTTGCTCCTCTCTCGGCAAGGAGGCCGTGGCTGTGTTCCCACGTGGCTCCCTCGATAGGAGAAGGTGCTGAGCCTGGCCACAGTGCTGCTCTGTGCTTGCTCGGGGTGACAAACGCTGCCACTGGTGTTGGTCTTGCAGTTGTAGGTGACCAGAGGTAGCCCCCAGCACCTGGATTCTGTGCCCAGAAGGTGGGAAACGTCACCAACTGCTCATGCCTGGAGGGGGCAGGAGAAGCTGCCATTACTTTTAGCATCCCCCAGAGAGCTGGAGGCCCTGCTGCTCAGGGTGCTTGTTGCTGTGCTGAGAATGTGCAGGTTGCAGGTGCTGCCTCAAGGCAGTGATGCTGAGGGGCAGGGGGGGTAAACGATAGGGGTGAGAAAGAGAGACCTCTATAGGTGCGTATGTATATGCTTATGGCAATTCCCTTCCTGGCGCTGCTTCAGGCTGTGGCAGCCCTGGCACTTGACCATCAGTGCCACAAAATGTTTGTCTCGTTCCTGAGGTGCCTTGGGGTGGCGATGCGAGCGTTCCTTTGGATGCTGGGATAATACCTGTTGACCTGAAGTGATTTGGTGCCTGGCTGCTGGCATGGGTTTGACTTGACCTTGAGCCTGGTGCTTCTGGGCTGGAAAAAAGCAGTGGGGAAGGAAGCGCAGCAGCAGTGCAGGCACATACACGCCCCTGTGCCCACCTGCCTGCGTATGTACAGGCGTGCATCGTGCACCTTGTACACGTGAGTGGTCGATGGGCTGGGGAACACTGGAGGCACTGCAGACTTTGTAAATGCAAGCTGAGGTGTTTCCACTGTTACCTGTTGAGGATGTGCTTGTCTGCTTCAGAGCTAAAATACGCCCTGCCATGGGGCACAGTTTGCCAGTGTGTTTGAGGAGGAGCAGTGTTTCCCGGGGCGGACAGCGATGGATCGCGTGGGACGGATGCGCCAAATGAAGGTAGGTGTAATTCTGGGGTTGATGGCATCGTGTCAGTGCAGCTGTGGTGCAGGAAGTGCCGGCATAGGTCCCGATCCCCATCTTCTGTCAACCCTCAGCCCATCCAGGTAAATGTAGCAGGGTCATGGTGGGAATAGCCCCTAGCAATGAACGATCCCCATGACTGCGGGCTTGGGAAGTGGGTGCTGTTGGGTACTGAGGGCAAAAATAACAGTTTTTAGTAACATACGTTACTAAAAAATAATCTAGGAGGGCAAACTGGAGGCTTCCTCTCCAGAAAAGAAGAGGAATTCGGATCTGGGAACACTGTGCTTTGAATGTTCCATTATGGGTGATTTTGGCTGCGTACTTTGTGAATTCCATAGCAGCTTCTCTGAAGTTTGGATTTTATGAATTGCTCTTGGTGTCAGTTGAGGTGAAAGGAAGAGCAAAGGTTTGGATTTTATAGGTATTTACACGCGCAGAAGGAGATGACTGTCCATTATGTAATTAAATAATCACGTCATGTTTCTGTGCCCTACATGGACTTTTTGTGTGTCGTGTGTTGACACCCCAGTGCTCTACAGAAGCAGCGCTGCCGTAGTCAGTTCTTGTGTGGTCGTCCCCAGATCTGCTTCTTTCCCTGTGTAACTTCAAACCACACCGGTCTGCTCAGCAATTCCTTACCTGGTGTGCGCTCTTCCCCTGAGGAGGAGGAGGACTTGGTCTCGGCCTTGTTTGTTCACCGTAGTCATCTCCAGCATGGATTAAATTTCTCCCCATCTCTTCTGTCTTTCCTTTTCCTTCTTGTGCAAGGCATGGTGACAAACAGTAACCAAAAGGCTGCCGTGCTTCCAACCAGCGGCTCGATGGCTCGCACAAGGCACCTCCGGTCCCGTTTCAAGGACGAAATACGCCAGTGGTGTTACCAATGACCAAGGTAGGGTCCTGTTTGAGGAGGAAAGCGTGCTGCATTTGAAAGCCTTGGTCGGGGCAGGAGGATTTTGCTGCCTTGGGTCGGTGATGATTGTTGGCATGTATTATCTGATCTGGAGCTGATGTCTGTCACAACTTTAGCTCTAGAATTACTCTGAGGCCCAGGCAACTCCAGTTTCTTTTAGAATCATAGAATGTTTTGGGTTGGAAGGGACCCCTAGAGGTCATCTAGTCCAACTCCCCTGCAGTGAGCAAGGACACCACTAACTTTATCAGGTTGCTCAGAGCCCCATCCAACCTAGTCTTAATGTTTCCAGGGATGGGGCCTCCACTACCTCTCTGGGCAACCTGTTTCAGTGTTTTACCACCCTCACTGTAAAGAATTTCTTCCTTATATCTAGTCTAAACCTACCCTGGTTTAGTTTAAAACCATTACCCCTTCTCCTGACAGAGCTGGCCCTGCTAAAAAGACTTTCCCCATCTTTCCTATAGGCCCCCTTTAGGTATTGAAAGGCCGTAATCAGGTCTCCCTGCAGCCTTCTTTTCTCCAGGCTGAACAAGCCCAACTCTCTCAGCCTGTCCTCATAAGAGAGGTGCTCCAGCCCTTGGATCATTTTTGTAGCCCTCCTCTGGACCCGCTCCAATAGTTCCACGTGCTTCTTGTGCTGAGAGCTCCAGAGCTGGATGCAGTACTCTAGGTGAGGTCTCACCAGAGCAGAGTAGAGGGGCAGAATCCCCTCCCTCGACCTGCTGGCCACGCTTCTCCTGATGCATCCCAGAGTACGGTTGGCCTTCTGGGCTACCAGCGCACATTGCCGGCTCATGTCCAGCTTTTCATCCACCAGCACCCCCAAGTCCCTCTCGGCAGGGCTGCTCTCCATCCTTTCTTCCCCCAGCCTGTATTGATACTGGGGCTTACCCCGACCCAGGTGCAGGACCTTGCACTTGGCCTTGTTGAACCTCATGAGGTTCACACAGGCCCATTTCTCCAGCCTGTCCAGGTCTCTTTGGATGCCATCCCGTCCTTCTGGCATGTCAACCGCACCACTCAGTTTGGTGTCATCTGCAAACTTGCTGAGTGTACACTCGATCTCGCTGTCTAGGTCATTGATGAATATATTAAACAACACTGGTCCCAGTATGGACCCCTGAGGGACACCACTCATCACCGGTCTCCATCCGGACATCGAGCCGTTGACCGCTAACCTCTGGATGCGACCATCCAACCAATTCCTTATTCACCCAACAGTCCACCCATCAGATCCATAGCTCTCCAATTTAGAGAGAAGGATGTTGTGGGGACCGTGTCAAAGGCTTTGCAGAAGTCCAGAGAGATGATGTCAATTGGTTTTCCTTTGTCCACTCTTGTTGTCACACCATCATAGAAAGTCACTAGGTTCGTCAGGCAGAACTTGCCCTTGGTGAAGCCATGCTGGCTGTCTCGAATTATCTCCCTGGCCTCCATGTGCCTTAGCATAGCTTCTAGGAGGATCTGTTCCATGATCTTCCCAGGCACAGAGGTGAGGCTGACAGGTCGGTAGTCCCGGGGTCTTCCTTTCTACCCTTTTTGAAAATGGGCACGATGTTTCCCTTTTTCCAGTCACCAGGGACTTCACCTGACCGCCATGACTTTTCAAATATCATGGAGAGTAGCTTGGTGACTACATCGGCCAATTCCCACAGGACTGTGGGATGCATCTCATCAGGTCCCATGGACTTATGTGTGTTCAGGTTCCTCAGGTGGTCACGAACCTGATCTTCTCCTACAGCAGGAGGAGTTTTGCCCTCCTGGTCCCCCTCATGCCATCCATCGACTCAGGAGGGGTGAGGAGAGAGGTTGCCAGTGAAGACTGAGGCAAAAAAGTTGTTGAGTACCTCAGCCTTCTCCTCATCTGCTTTCCCAGCTTGCCGGTCTCACTCGTTAGCGGGGCTATGCTTTCTTCAGCCATCCTTTTCCGGCTGATATACATAGAGAAACCCTTCTTATTATTCTTTGCATCCCTAGGCAAGTTTAGCTCCAGCTGCGCCTTGGCCTTCCTGACCCCATTCCTACACAAGCGGACTGCGTCCCTATACTCTTCCCAGGATCCCTGTCCCTGCTTCCACTGCCTGTGCAGTTCCCTCTTCCTCCTTACTTTGACCAGCATCTCTTGTCTCAGCCATGCCAGTCTCTTCCCTTCTTTGCCCGATTTCTTATACCTAGGGATCGAGAGCTCTTGTGCTCTGTGGATCACATCCTTAAAGATCTGCCAGCTCTGTTCTGTTCCCCTGTCCCTGAGGACAGTTTCCCAGGGAGTCCTTCTGACTATCTCCTTGAGGAGCTGGAAATTTGCTTTTCTAAAATTCAGGGTCCTGACTATACTCTGTTTTTCCCATTTCCCTCAGGAGCGTGAGCTCTACCAGTGCACGATCACTGCAGCCCAGGCTGCCTCCGATCTTGACATCTGCAACAAGCTCGCTTGCATTGGTGACCACCAGGTCCAGTATCGCATCCCCTCGGGTAGGGGTGTCTATTACCTGGCTTAAGAAGTTGACCTCAATGCATTCGAGAAACCTGCTGGATTGCTTCCAGCTTGCCGTGTTGGTTTTCCAGCAGATGTCGGGGTGGTTGAAGTCCCCCAGTAGGGCGAGATCCTGCGAGCGCGAAGCCTCCTGGAGTTGGAGGAAGAACGCTTTGTCAGTCGGCTCCTCTTGATCTGGCAGCCTGTAGTAGACACCAACCACCAGGTTCCCTTTGTTGCCTCTCTCTCTGATTCTTACCCATAAGCTTTCGACCTGCTCGTGGCTATTCTTCAGGGACAGCTCTTCACACTGTAATGATTTCTTGATGTAAAGGGCAACGCCTCCACTCCTCCTTCCTCGCCTGTCCCTTCTGAACAGCACGTAACCATCAAGAGCTACATTCCAGCCGTGGGATTCATCCCACCAAGTTTCCGTAATGGCAATCAGGTCGTAGCTTTCTAGCAGCATGATAGCTTCCAAGTCCTCTTGTTTGTTTCCCATGCTGCGTGCGTTTGTATAGAGGCATTTCATCTGAGCTGTTGGCCTCGTCACCTTCATAGCAGAACACCCCTTGTTTCCTTTGAGGGGTTTCACGGGCTTTTCCTTGTTGGCTCCTACTACCTCAGGAGCCTCTGGTTTACCTCCACCAGACTTCAACTTCGCTGCAGTGCCCCTGGCACACTGCTGGGCAACGGGTTGAGGGCTCATACTAGCCCCCAGTCCCTCTAACCCTTGCATATCATCCCCTAGCCTGTCGCTGGCAAGCCCGATAGGTTCTCCTTCCCCCTTCACATCTAGTTTAAAGCCCTGTCAATGAGCCCCGCAAGCTCCTGGGCAAAGACCCTCTTCCCCCTTTGAGAAAGCTGGCTCCCATTTGACGCCAGCAAGCCCGGAGCCGTGTAGACCAGCCCATGGTCAAAGAACCCAAAGTTGTGGCAGCGACACCAGTCGCGAAGCCACGTGTTAATAGATTGAGTCCGCCTGTATTGCCCAGTGTCTCTTCCCACCGCTGGAAGGAGCGAAGAAAAAATAACCTGTGCTCCAGATTCCTTCACTAACCGCCCCAAGGCTTTGAATTCTTTTTTGATCACCCTCGGGCTATTACTGCAACTTCATCAGCACCCATGTGGAAGAGCAGTAAGGGTTTCAGGATTTGCTTTTTTAGGAGGAAGAGCCATGACCATATGTTTTCTCTTTGGGTTCTCCATTACATTTTGCGTTGGAATGTGGCGTTTCCTGGAAGGGTTGGATTTGTTGGGCATATTCACATACTCCTTAAAATGCTGTAGGTGTCAGCTCCTTTGCCTGTGGAGCAGTTCAAAAATCTTTTGGGAATATTACGTGTACCTTCCAGTATTTGTGAACAGGCACATCCCTGTTGGGGTGTGTGCTTTTGGTTTTGTTGTTTGGGGAGAGAGTGGGTTTTGTTTTTATCAGGGGAAGATGATCATGAGCAGGCTCACGTTCATACCGTGGTTTCCTGCAATTTGTACTTTCCCAGTGGCCGCCTGAAACATGGCCAGAAGCCCTGCAAATGTTATTTCCCAGGGAAAAGAGAGGGATTTGTCAAAGCCTCTGTATTACGTGACACATCGTAAATAAGCCTGGTGGCAGATGTCCGTGGGATTGCCAGGAACGTCAATGACCAGGTTTAACCTGTCCGTCTGGCCTGTAGCTGCCCTTCTGTAAGCCTTGGGGTAAGAGGAATGTACGGGACCAAGCCCCAGGCTGGGTGCAGAATCATCCTAACGGCCATATCCAGCCTGTAGGAAGCAGTTTGAGGACTCTGTGGGCTTTGTTTAAAGAGCACAGTAGTGTTCTTCCTGACCTTTTAGGATCTTTTCCCAAACTTTCTACTAGTATAATATGTTAAATCTCACCGTTCCATAATTGCATTGTGTAACTGGGACTTTTATACAAAAGCAGTATTAATTTAATGGAAGTAAAACTCATTTGAAACTAAAAGGTGGGATATGCGCTTATTTTGCATCGTGCGTCCAGGACTGGGTTCCTGCTTTGAGATTGTCCTGCATTGATGCTGCTAAACTGTACTTAGTTTTCAGTACGAGCTTATTTCCTTGACTTTGGATCTGTTGTGCCGCAGGATTACGGGCTGTAAGGGACCAGTCGCATCAAGTACGTGTTGACTTGCTGGGTTTGTGGCTTTGTGAACATCAGGGACCTCCTGGAGGACTGAGCAAGTGACCAGAGAAGGTATTAGGTGGTTGCTTTTGTTTGTTCAGAGCTCAGGAGAGATATTTTCTTTTAATTTGAAGAATCTGTGGAAAATGCCAAGACTCCTGTGAACTGCTTTGTAACCTGGCTTATGTGTGGATTCTTCGTGGTATCACTAACCCTCGTCACCCAGGCTTTAGCTGCTCTTCGCTTGAGGTCTCACTGCAGGGAAGTATCCATACTGGAGTGTGTCTTGCTGACCACTTGAACCAGTAGCCTCTTAAATCAGGCCTGAATATTTTTGTCATTGGAATTGTCTGTCTTTTAGGAATTGTAGAAAAATTACGGCTTTACTGGATGTTAATCCTGGGTGTGAGAGTGTTCAATGTTACAGGAGGAATGGCGTAGCCTGGAATAAAGTCCTCTGACAAATGCATAATCAGCCGACAGATTCACCACCCCCCTACCCTCCCAAAAAAAAGACAAATTCCTCATTACAAAGGTGCTGTGGATTTTTAGCCTCTCATGTGGAAGGGGAAGGCTGTTTCAAAATTACGTTCTTGCATTTTTGTTTCTTGAGAAGGGAAGAGGTCACCTACAAAGAGACTGCACCCACCAACTTTCTCTTCTTTGGCTGTGCAGAAGCTCTTAAGTGCTGTGTCTCCGCAGCACCGTTGCAGGAATACAGCTGTGGTTTGCAGAATCACCAACACAATTTAGTGTTGTGTTGACACCAAAGTGGGATGATGTTCTGCTGCTCTGTTTGCTGGTTATTCGTGGTAGGCGCTGGTGTATCTGGAGGCGATTGGCAGGTTACACTGGATGGATGGAGGGAAGCCGAGGGTGGTGAAACCCCAGCATGGGTTGCCCAGAGGTGGTGGATGCCCCATCCCTGGAAACATTCCAGGCCAGGTTGGATGGGGCTGTGAGCAGCTCGATCTGGTTGCAGATGTCCCTGCTCACAGCAGGGGGGTGGACTGGGTGACCTCTTGAGGTCCCTCGATAGTGGTTTAGCAATGCAGTAAGAGAAGTGAACGTTACAAATCTCTTATGGGACCAAAACAACCGTTCTGGCAATGGTATTGCTTTAATTCTCCTGTTTGTGTCTTTGTATGATTGATGGATGAGGGAGACCCAGGCAACTCCAGTTTCTTTTGAAAGTCAGGATTTCAGATTTGCTTTTTAAGGATAAAAAGCCATGACCATATATTTTCTCTTGGGGTTGCCCATTGCATTTTGCATTTGCATTTGGCATTTCCTGGAAGGAAAAGAGATGCTCCTGCTCACAGCAGGGGGGGGTGGACTGGGTGACCTCTCGGAGTCCCTTCCCACTCAAACCGCTCTGAGCTGTGCTGCTTTATGGTGGCTCGCCAGCATGGGGAGAGTGGAGGACTTGCTGACAGAGCAGGAGACACAGTAAAGAATTCTTAATGAACTAAAGTTTCCTTAATGGCAATGCTCAACTGGAAAAGTGTGGTGGTGGTTTTTTTTTTTTCTCTTGTAGCTCGTGCAAGGTGTGGTGACAAACAGTAACCAAAAGGCTGCCGTGCTTCCAACCAGCGGC
>JADKXX010023228.1:0-10016 GCA_017310255.1 Butorides virescens | reverse complement strand
GCCCGGGCTTTCTCCAGCAGTTTGGCTGCTTTCCCCTCCAGGTCGGTGTAGAAGTCCTTCCCCTCCTGCGATTTCTTCATCAGGTCCTCGTAGGCTTCGTAGGAGGCCACCAAGGTCTGGACAGTGGTGTTCCACCTGGGGACAGGGGGCGGAGGGGCTAGGGCCAGGCCAAAGCCGGGCATCCCTGCCCCTGGGGAACCCACCAGCACCCACCTGGGATGGACACTGGGTACAGGACAAACAACCACTGGTGGCCCCTGAGCAGTGGGGCATGATGGGGGAGAGGCTGGAGGAGCCAGCGGTGACCCCACACCCCTCCCTTGGGGTGGGAGAGGGCTGTTCCCACACACCCAAACCCCACCAGGGCACCCAAACCCCACCGGGGCACCCAAACCCCACCGGGGGGTCACCCAGACTCTCCCTGCCCCGACCCTGGCCAGCCCTGCACACCACTCACTTGTGTTCCACCTCGGCCAGGGCCTTGCGGACAGCGGCGTATTTGACGTTGGCGTCCGTCAGGGCCTTCAGGACGTTCTCCTGGGCGGCCAGGTTCTGCTCCAGGTAGACCTTGATCTGGTCGTACTTCTTCAGCTGCTCCTCAAAGAGCTTCTGCCAAGGGAGGGGAGGATCTGAGGGGCCGCAGGCGGCTGGGGGGTAGGTTGGGATGGAGCAGAGCTCTCACCGCAGCCCCGATGGGGACACCCGGCACGCAAAGGGGCTTCCCCAAACCCAGGGGCTGGCACCCACCTTCATCTCGGAGCGGTCGGTGGTGACCAGCGAGGTGGTGATGTCGTCCTTCTGGATCATCTCACGCAGCTGCTGCTCCAGGGAGGTCCGCTGGTCCCTCATCTCCTGCACCTTGCCCAGGATTCGCTTCAGGTTCTGCAGCACCTGCTTGTCATCTGCGGGGACAGGGAGGGCTGAGGGGCTGTGCCAGGGTTCGGTGGGGTCCAGCGCGGCCCCCCCAGCCCGAGCCCGCTCACCACACACTGCGGCCGAGGGGAGGGAACCGCAGGGGGAAGGAGCCAGCCTGGGGCTTTGTCCTGGCACTGCTGGCAGTGAAGCCAGGCGTGCGCCGAGACGGCAACCGGGTCTCTGCCCCCTCTGTCCCCGCCCCAGGATCCCACTTTACTTGGTTTTTGGGGGGATAAGCCCCCACCCTGGCTCGCACCGGACCACGCAGCCGGCTGACGCCAAAGCCTTGGCATGGGGCACCACGAGTGTGGCCGGCGGCACCGCTCACCTTCGGTCAAGGTCGGGGAGGGCAGGGCGGCCCGGACCTGCTCGAGGGGCCCGCTGAGCAGGCGGAGGTTGCCGATGTGGAGGTTCATGGCCTTGTGGAGCTCGGTGTTGGTGAAGCTGGCCTTCTCGTGCACCTCCATGTACTTGGAGCACTCCTTGCTGACCTCAGCCAGCCCCGGGGACGGCGGCGGGGGGGACGCCTGGGGCGGCGGGACCTTCCCGAGCAGCTCCTGCAGCTTCCGCTCCTGAGCCTCGTCCTCCTCCAGGAGGTCTCGGATCTCCTTCAGGGAAGCCTCCACGTCAGTGAAGACCCCGGAGAGCACTGGAGGAGGGGAGAGACACGAAGGGCTGAACCACCGCCTGCTCCCAGTTCTCCCAGCCCAACCCCTGCGGCCGCCGCCTGCTCTGACCTTGAAGCCAGGCATCGACATGGCAGCCTGAAGAATAAATCTGGCTGTGGGCGACCCGAGGAGGCAAGGACACCCCAGCCCAGACGCCTGGGTGCTGGGCTCTGGGCATGCCTGTGCTGGGGAGATGCCCACAGTGGGCTCCAGACAGCACTGACCCCCACGGCCGCAGCCTGCAGGCAGCGCAGGGGGGGCTGCAGCCACCGGCTGCAAGGAAGCAGCATCCCCCTCCGCTGGGAAAAATACTTTGGGGTTGAGGAGTTTTATAAATCAGCAAAGAATTAGCAATGGGAGCGGCTGTTCCCAATGCCCGGCCCCAGCCAGGGAGCAGTGCACCAGCCCCGATGTCCCCTGTCCCCTCCAGATGTCCCCGTGTCCTTACCCTGCATGGACTGGACGAGGTTCTTGACAGTGTCGGGGCGCACGCTGAGCGCAGCGCATTTCTCCATCAGGATGGGGGGGATGTGGCTGTACATGTCCAGGTTGTCCACGGTCTCGGGGTCCAGCTGCATGGAGTCCATGAACTGGCTGCAGGCGAGAGAAGATGCCCCTGAGCAGTGGCAGAGCCCCCCCACCCCTCTGCAGGGGTCCCCCCCCCCCCACCGTCCCAAACTGCAGCCAGCTCAGGGCACAGCACCGCAGCGTTGCCCCCGATGGCCTCAGCAAAGCTGCAGGGTGAATTTGGGGACTGGTCACCAAGACCAGGTTGAATGGGGCTCTGAGCAAACTGATCTGGTTCAAGGTGTCCCTGCTCACTGCAGGGGGGTTGGGCTGGGGGACCACCAGGGGTCCCTTCCAACCCAAACCATTCTATGATTCATTCTATGACTGGAACCTGCTGGGGATGAGGTCTTGCCCCAGAGCTGGACACACTGGGACTTGACGGTGCTCAGGAGGAAGGGGACAGAGATCAGGGAGGTCTGTGTTCCCGTTGGCACCAGGGTGGGAAACCCCCCCAAGCGGAGGAATTGGCCAGGGCCCCCCGTCCGGGTGCGGCTCACACGTACTCCAGCACTTCATTCTTGGCCTCGATCTTTGCCATCACGTCTCTCAGCAGTTTGGCCTTCTCCTCGCTGCGACAGAGGAGAGAAAAACCAACAAATCCTTTAGTGCTGTGAAAGCTGTAGGGAAACCCCCCCCTAAGTCACAAGTGCTCCGAGACCCGAGGGAATCAACCAGAGCCTCGTCCGCCCGTGGCCCTTTAGGGCAGCTCCAGCTGCCAGGAGAGACAAGGGCCAGGAGCCGGACAGGAGGATGACTTGGGGGGTGTTTGGGGGTGGTGGCTCCCCAAGGAAGCCACCGCAGCTGGTTTAGTCCCCTCCAGCTCCCTGCGGAGAGGCTGAGCTGGGGCACAGGCTCCTTGTGGAGCTCGGTGCCGGAGATCTGCGCCCCCAGCTCCGTGGCCGCTGCGGCCGGCTGGCTTCTCCTGCTCCGGCCAGAGCCGTGCCCGCCCGCGCCACGGCCTGGGACACACCTGTACAGGGAAGAGGCCTCGTGGGCAGCCATGGGCACCAGTTTGGCAAATATATCGGGGCCGGTGACAGCTGGATCCGTGGGGTTGACAGGGAGGGCTTTCACCAACGGGGCACCTGGGGGTCGAAGACACAACACATGCCTGAAGCCTCCGCAGGGAGCTGATTATTCCAAAGATGGATCCTCCCGCTCGACACCTTCATTCCCAGCAGATCAGGGCATCACGGCACAAAGCCCCGAGGGTCCCAGAGCCCCTCGGGATTCACCCCATGTGCCCGTGCGTCCCTCTCCCATCAGGAGCTGGCAGGAGAGGGCACTGCCCGTCCTCACCTTTCACAGACTGCAGGGTGTCCAGCGCAGGCACAGCTTCGTGGTAGATGAAGTCATTGTCCTTTTTGGCCGAATTGTACCTAGAAACAAGCAGCGATGACACGTGGGTGAGGAGCAGGCAGCACCCCCAGCTCCCCGAGCTCACTCCTGGGGGGGGGGGGTCAGGCCCTGGGTCTCTTGGGCTGGCTCCAGGGAGAGCAAAGAGCAACTTCCACAGCAGCCACGCGTCCCGAGAGCCTTGGGCAGGACGGGGTGCTTGGTGTTGCGTGTCGGGGGACACTGGGGACACTCCCTGGGCTACTCCGCCCACCAGGCATTTCTGACCCACAGAGAAGCATGGACTTACTTGCCACCAATCACATCCATGGTGAATCTCAGGGCTTCCTGGACGGTTTCTGGCTGGCCCTGTGGGAATAAGAGCCAGTTAGCACAGGCAGGGAATGGGGATCGCTGCCACAGCGGCCAGCCACAGCCCGAGCGTGCCCGCAAGCCAGCAGCGGCCTCGCCAGCCACCTCTCCTCGTGCCCCAGAAAGGAACGAAGATGCTTGCAGGCAGCCCCAAATCCTCCATGTCCCCGTTTCACACACAGACCCTGCCACGGGGCTGTCCTCTGCTTCCCAAGCGCCACAGCACCGACACCGGGGGCTCCGTGGGGAACCCAGGGCCGCGTGCTGCAGACCCACAGCCCTCCCGGAGCTGCCCACATGCTCCCAAACGACTAAAACCAACCCAATCCCTTCCTAAAGCCCTGGTAGCCCAAGTGGCCAGGAGGTACCAGAGCCTCGGGCTTGGCTGGATGTGCCAGAGGGAAGCAAAGTGATGCTTTGGGAAGCCACCGCAGGTTTGCCAACCCAAGTCAACAGCAAAGAAAGTTTTTAAACTGACCCCACCAGTTCTCATCTTCTCAGGCTGGCATCCCACTGGGCCTGCTCAGCACAGTAACTTTATAAAAAAAAAAAACCAATTAGGGCTAGCAGATGGAGCAGGAACGCACCTTTGCCAGCTTGATAGCTTCGTTGAGCTTATCCAGAGCGCTCTGGAAGTAGATGACCTGCAGGGAGACCGGGAATTGGGGTGGGCACAGAAGCAGGCGCCCTCACTTCACACAGGACCCACCACCACCACCACCCCCCAAGAGCTGCAGCTTCCTTTGGCATAAGGGGGCTTTCCGAGGACGCCCACAAATGCTTGCAGGAGGCAGGGAGTCGTTGGGGACGCACTCGCATCCCCAGCCTGCGGATACCCGGTGTCACTAGTGTGACAACCCCTTCCAGGACTCAACCCTCCCAGGGCAGGGCCACAACCCAGAGCCTGGATGGGATGAGATGGGCTGACACGGCTCTGCTTACCCTTTCCCCAAATTTCTGCTGCTCCTCGGCCTGTTTTCCCATGTGGAGCTGTAAGAAAACACGCATCGGCGGCATCAGAGCTCCTTAATTCAAGGGAGATCTTTGAAATGGGCAAGAAAACCCCACAGAGCAGCCGAAGGCCCTTCCTCGGTCGTGTCGTGGTGAGCACAGTGGGCGTCAGCCACCCGAGCTGGGGCAGCAGCCAAGGGCAGGTCCCCCCACCGCAGCCAAGCAGCCCCCCTGGTTGGTCTCCCCAACTTACATGGGCCACAGCAGCGAAATAATAGATCTTCATTTGAACCAGCTTCTTCCAGTCCTTCTGGATCTTTCCCAGCAGTGAGGCCGTCTCCGAGTTTTCCAGTGCCCGGCAGGCCTCTTTGTAGTAATCCACCACCTACAGAGAAGGGGACGGGTGTTTGGAAACCCACCCCAGAAAGCTGGATCCCAGGTGGAACCGAGAGCAGCAAGGCAAAGGAGGATTCACCGGGGCCAGCGTTTGTGCCCACGGCCTCAGATGGCCCAGCCGGCACAGCGGAACGGCCGGCGCGGAGCCCGCGGGTGCGTTTTGGGTGAGAGCCAGGGACTCACGACGTCACCACGATAAATCTGCCCCACATGGGGGGTTGGAATCACAGAATGGTTTGGGTGGGAAGGGACCTTAAAGATCATTTAGTTCCAACCCCCTGCCATGGGCAGGGGACACCTTCCACCAGACCAGGTTGCCCAAAGCCCTGTCCAACCCAAACAATTCCAGGGACGGGGCATCCACAGCTTCTCTGGACAACCTGTTCCAGTGCCTCACTGCCCTCAAAGTGAAGAATTTCTTCCTTAGATCCAATCGAAATTTACCCTCTTTCAGTTTAAAACGGTTACCACTCATCCTGTCTCTGCAGGCCCTGCTAACGAGTCCATCCCCATCTTTCTTATCAGCCCCCATTAAGCCCTGCAAGGCCACAATCAGATCTCCCTGCAGCCTTCCCTTCTCCAGGCTGAACACCCCCAACTCTCCCAGCCTGGCCCCATCGCAGAGGGGCTCCAGCCCCCAATCATCTCCGTGGCCTCCTCTGGCCCCGCTCCAGCAGGTCCCTGTCTGTCCTGGGCTGGGGACCCCCGAGCTGGATGCAGGGCTCCAGGGGGGCTCCCCAGAGCAGGGCAGAGGGGCAGAATCCCCCCCCTCACCCCACTGGCCACGTTGTGGGGGGGTGCACCCAGGGCACGGTTGGCTTTCTGAGCTGCCAGCGCACGTTGCCAGCTCATGGCCAGCTTTTGACCTACCAGGACCCCCAAGTCCTTCTCTGCAGGGCTGCTCTCCGTCCCTTCACCCCCCAGCCTGCACTGATACCGGGGGTTGCCCCAGCCTGGGTGCAGGACCTTGCACTTGGCCTTGTTGAGCCTCAAGAGGTTCACCTGGGCCCACCCCTCCAGCCCATCAAGGTCCCTCTGGATGGCACCCCGTCCCTCTGGAGTGTCTTACGCTCTCCTTTGAGGAGCTGGTGGTTGTGCTCACAGCCTGAGGCAACAGCAGCACCCCATGCCACTGTTTGTGCTGATGCTGCATGGGATGTGGGACACCCTCCCCCAGCTCCCGATCCCACCCATCACTGTGCAGGAGGAACAGGGCTGTGCTGGGAACAGCAAGAGCTGAGGCAGAAGCTGTGGGAGTTCAGTGCAGCACAGATTGCCCAGGAGCTCACCTGCGCGCTGATCCGGGCCACGAGAAAACTCTTCCTGTTGTCCAGCATGGACTTCTCCAGGAGACACTCCTGTGCTTGGCCCTGTCAAAGACAAGAGGGGAATATTCGGTATCCCCTACACCTTGGGACAACCCCCTGCATCCAAGCCCTGACCCCTGGCAGGACCCACCAGCTACAGCCCCTCTTTTGAGGGGAGCACTGTAAATGCCAGCCCCAGGGGATGCCTGAGCATCCCAGGGAGAAGCAGAGCGGCACAGAGCCTTGCCTCTTCCCCACTGCCTCCCAAAAACCTCCTTCCCTCCCACAGGAGGGAGCCCCTCGTGCCTACAGCAGCCCAGACCCTGCAGACAACAACCCCCCGTGGGGCACTGGGGTCCTGTCTCACCCATCTCCACGCATGAAGAGCGCCCAACCCTATGAACAACCCTCGGTGCAAGCAGCCGTCCCAGTGCAACCAGTGCCCTGGCGGAGGCAGAGCCCAGTTCCTACCAGCATGAGGTTGATGTTGAGGTTGAGGATCTGGTGGCTCATGTCGACGCTGTAGGAGTGGGGGAAGTGATCCCGCAGGTATGTGAACGCCCCAGCAGCACACTGGAAATGGGTGCAGGAAACCTTCATGCCCTGAGAGGACGGGAGAACGCGTGTCAGGGCGTGCACCGAGCCAGCCGACATCCATAGGCACGCGCTGCTGGATGTGAGGAATTTTGTGGAGGCTCAGCAGGACTGGAAAAGCAGTGACCTCCCTTCACACGGGACATCACGGTGATAAACCCCAAGCTGAGCAGGGGTTCGATGTTCCCTGCCTCCTCCCAGACCCCAAAAATCAGCCACCACAAGCCTGGAGCAAGCTCCTGGGGCTCACAGGGCTCTAAACCAGCTCCGTGCTTTCTCCTGGCCGTGCATGCCCCAAGCTGGGTCAGATCTCTCCCTTCCTGGCCCTACGTGCTGAGGGCAGGAGGAAGGTCAGCCAGCAGAGCCTTGCTGGAGCAGGGAGGGACACAGCCGTGAAGGGGGTGGCCCCTCATAACGCTCTACAGCGACATGGGGTCACAGCAGACGTCCAGAGCTGGTGTCTGATGTCGACGGGCTTGTAAGCACCCGGGTTATGGAGGAGAAGTCCTTGGTACTACTGACTTGTGGCTATTAACCACGTGGGAGAGAAAATTCCTCAAGGGAAGACCCAGGGGATCGTTACCTCCTCGGACACTCTCTTGTCCATGGCGCCCAGCATGGAGTGCAGTGCACCTGCGGAAAAAGGACAGCGGCTCAGCAGGGCGAGCACACCCTGCCAGCCCCCACTCACCGCTCCCGGAGACTGGGGGTCTTGTTCCAGAGAAGCCTAAATCTGAAGCAAGCTGGCCACAGACACCCAGCAGCACCCAGCCGGCTCTCTGTGCCAGCAGGGAACCGTGGCACGCAGGACGCCCAATTCAGAGGGCACCCACATGCTGCAGTGCCCTGTGAAAAGACTGCACACGCAAGTCATTCAGCACAGGGAAGCGCCAGGCTGGAAACAAACCCTAAATATTAAAAAATGAGTATCTAACACACTTCTGGTTTAGCAGACATGTTTCTACCAACATCCAGCCAGCTCTCAAAGGGGGTCAGGGTGCCACATCAGCCCCTGCCATGCAGCGTGCAGCCCTGCAGCGTGCGGGGTTTAAGCTAAACCCGTGCCTGGTCAGCTGGGAGAGCGCAGTCGGCTCCCGAGCTGCAGCAAAAGGGGCAGCCACAATGCCAGGGATGGGAGCATTTTCAGCTGCACTGTGTCCAGGAGCTGAACATCACCTTCCCTTTGGGGCTACCAAAAAAAAATAAAAAACCTCGCTCTGCGCCATGATCATCCACAGCTGGAGTGCAAGGGTTGGGGGAGAAGCATTAGATTTTATGCTTTTACACCCAATTTGCTGCTTTTGAGGAGGTGGGATGCCGGGTGAGCTGCACAAAGCCTGACTGTGGCTGTCACCGTGCCGGAAAGGGCATTTGCGATGCTGCAACCCGATGTCAGCCTCCCCGGTGCGACCTCTGACCGAGACACGGGGCAGTGCACGACCAGGAGGAAAGGAGAGGAGGCTTCTGACAAAAGCCAAAGTCAACCTCTCATCAGCTCCGATGCTGAGCACCCAGCCCCACAGGCAGCACAGAGGAGGGGAAGAGGCACAACCAGGCTGAGACATGGCTGTTGGTGGGACCACACAGGCTGTGCTGCTGCCTGACCACTCTGAGTGAGGCTGATGGGGAGCTCAGAGCAAAGGCCGGGCAGAGGGGAGGGACACCAGGGACACCAGGGCAGACCATGAGGACAGCTGGGTCTCCCAGGCCCTTACCCAGGTTGTAGAGGATGCACGCCTGCTCGTACTTGATGTCCTCGTGAGTCACCGTCTTGCCTGAGAAGATCTCAGTCCTGCCAGGAGAGAAGCCTGGTTAGCAGCTGTAGATGGAGGTGCTGCTTTCCCAGGCATGGGCCACGTGCCAGGAATAGGATTTGTCAGGAGACGTGCTCCCTCAGAGGGTTGGAGAAGGGGCCCTCCTGCCTGGTGTCACCCTCTGCATTGAATCAAGCTGCTGGAAGCGGTGGGAGCTGGTGTGTGTCCACACGGCGGGCTTGTTTTGGCTTTGTAAGCATGCAGACACCCCATTTACACACAGCCAAGCAACTCTGCCACCCCCAAGGGATCTCAGCACCGTCACCTTGCACGGTGACACTGTCCTGCCTCTGCCTGGCATCTCCTCAGAGCCAACTACTGCCTCGCGTTGCCCGATGGCTCAGCTCGGACATCCAGCCAGCCCCCTAGGCCAGGATGCCATTTCCCAAGGGGTCCCCAGGACACCCGTGTGCCCCCCAGGTACAGCTGACAGCCTTTGGGGAGGAGCACATCGGACGCTGGTGAAGGCCGTGCACAGGGAAGAGGGAGCAGTTGCTCTGCTTTGGGTCAGCTCCGCATTTCAAGAAGCACCCAGTGGGAGCCGATCCTCCCATCTGCAATGCCCAAGCCCCACATCGGAAAGAGGGGAAGGGGAAGAGGCAATGGGACTCACCACGCGATGGGGACAGCCGCCTCCTGCTCGGCACCCATGGGGATGCGGCTCTGCAGGTAGTGGAGTTGGCCGAAGTACTTCCGCAGCGTGCTGCAGCCCTCGAAGTCCCTGGGCACGTTGACGGCGCTCTGGAGGGGAGAGAGGAGGAGGAAGAGGCTGTCCCAGGGACAGGACCACGCTCACGGGTAATGGGTCAGGCAGGAACAGGAGCCCGCCTGGTTTGTGGCGAGATCTGCAGGGAGGAGGGGATGGCCAGAGCGGGGCATTGGCCGGCTCCCCCGGGATGAAGCGGTCCTGAGGGAAGAAGCAAGGCCTTATGGAAAACACCTGCATAACACAGCTAGAAAACCAGGTCTGTTTGCCTAAAAACGAGGCTGGAGGGAGCCGCTTTACTGATCCAGAGCAACTGGTGGCCAAGAAGGCCAATGGTAACCTGTATTAAGAGGAGCGTGGCCAGCAGGGCGAGGGAGGTTCTCCTCCC
>JADKXX010023158.1:0-19701 GCA_017310255.1 Butorides virescens | reverse complement strand
ACAAACAACAAACACAAACAACAAACAAACAACAAACAAACAACAAACAAACAACAAACAAACAACAAACCCACCGTCCTTGTAGCTTAATATTAAAGCATAACACTGAAGATGTTAAGATGGTTATTTACATTCCCAAGGACAAAAGACTTAGTCCTAACCTTACCGTTGATTGTTGCTAGATATATACATGCAAGTATCCGCGCCCCAGTGTAAATGCCCTCCCCCTACTACTAATCTAGGCAGAGGAGCGGGTATCAGGCACACCCATAAGCGGTTGCCCAAGACGCCTTGCTTAGCCACACCCCCACGGGTACTCAGCAGTAATTAACATTAAGCAATAAGTGAAAACTTGACTTAGTCATAGCAACCTAAGGGTTGGTAAATCTTGTGCCAGCCACCGCGGTCACACAAGAGACCCAAATTAACCGTGACACGGCGTAAAGAGTGGTAGCATGTTATCACGCCAACTAAGATCAAAATGCAACTGAGCTGTCATAAGTCCAAGCTGCACTTAAGACCACTCTGAAAACAATCTTAGCACCAACGATTAATAAAACCCACGAAAGCTAAGACACAAACTGGGATTAGATACCCCACTATGCTCAGCCCTAAATCTTGATACTTATCTCACCAAAGTATCCGCCTGAGAACTACGAGCACAAACGCTTAAAACTCTAAGGACTTGGCGGTGCCCCAAACCCACCTAGAGGAGCCTGTTCTATAATCGATAACCCACGATGCACCCAACCACTCTTTGCCAAAACAGCCTACATACCGCCGTCGCCAGCTTACCTCCCCTGAGAGTGCAACAGTGAGCGCAGTAGCCCTAACCACGCTAGCAAGACAGGTCAAGGTATAGCCCATAGAGTGGAAGAAATGGGCTACATTTTCTAGACTAGAAAACCCACGGAAAGGGGTGTGAAACCACCCCTAGAAGGCGGATTTAGCAGTAAAGTAGGATAATAAAGCCTACTTTAAACCGGCCCTGGGGCACGTACATACCGCCCGTCACCCTCTTCATAAGCTATTAGACCCTATAATTAATACACCATCCAGCCGAAGATGAGGTAAGTCGTAACAAGGTAAGTGTACCGGAAGGTGCACTTAGCATACCAAGGCGTAGCTATAACATAAAGCGTTCAGCTTACACCTGAAAGATATCCACCACCTACCGGATCGCCTTGAGCCTAAATCTAGCCCAACCCTATACAACTAATTAACACCTAAAAAATTTACTCAACCACTGAACTAAAGCATTATCTAAACTTAGTATAGGCGATAGAAAAGACACCTACTGGCGCAATAGAGAACCGTACCGTAAGGGAAAGATGAAATAGTAATGAAAGACTACAAGCAATAAATAGCAAAGATAAACCCTTGTACCTTTTGCATCATGATTTAGCAAGAACAACCAAGCAAAATGAGCTTAAGCTTGCCTTCCCGAAACCCAAGCGAGCTACTTACAGGCAGCTATTTTGAGCGAACCCGTCTCTGTTGCAAAAGAGTGGGATGACCTGTTAGTAGAGGTGAAAAGCCAACCGAGCTGGGTGATAGCTGGTTGCCCGTGAAATGAATCTAAGTTCTACCTTAGCTTACCTCCCCTATCAGTGAACTTCCAACCGATCACCTTCTAACGTGGAAAGTTAAGAGCAATTTAAAGGAGGTACAGCTCCTTTAAAAAAGAATACAACCTCCCTTAGCGGATAAAATCCATTTTTTCCCCATGTAGGCCTTAAAGCAGCCATCAATAAAGAATGCGTCAAAGCTCACTTCTCTAAAAATCTAAAAACATTATGACTCCCTTACCCCCAACGGGCTAACCTATTCCCATAGGAGAATTAATGCTAGAATAAGTAACTCGAAACTCACTTCTCTCAAGCGCAAGCTTACGTTTTTCCAAATTATTAACAGACCAACTAATACTCCAACCTCAACAAGCCTAAGTATTAACCTCTCTGTTACCCCGACACTTGGAGCGCCCAATTAAGAAAGATTAAAATCTGTAAAAGGAACTAGGCAAACCCAGGGCCCGACTGTTTACCAAAAACATAGCCTTCAGCTAACCAAGTATTGAAGGTGATGCCTGCCCAGTGACACACGTTCAACGGCCGCGGTATCCTAACCGTGCGAAGGTAGCGCAATCAATTGTCTCATAAATCGAGACTTGTATGAACGGCTAAACGAGGTCCTAACTGTCTCTTACAGATAATCAGTGAAATTGATCTTCCCGTGCAAAAGCAGGAATAAACCCATAAGACGAGAAGACCCTGTGGAACTTTAAAATCAGAGGCCACCCCACAAGCAACACTAAGCCTACCAGGCCTACTACCTCTAAACGCTGGTCCACATTTTTCGGTTGGGGCGACCTTGGAGAAAAACAAATCCTCCAAAAATAAGACCATACCTCTTGACCAAGAGCTACACCTCCACGTGCTAACAGTAACCAGACCCAATACAATTGATTAATGAACCAAGCTACCCCAGGGATAACAGCGCAATCTCCTTCAAGAGCCCATATCGACAAGGAGGTTTACGACCTCGATGTTGGATCAGGACATCCTAATGGTGCAGCCGCTATTAAGGGTTCGTTTGTTCAACGATTAACAGTCCTACGTGATCTGAGTTCAGACCGGAGCAATCCAGGTCGGTTTCTATCTATGATAAACTTCCCCTAGTACGAAAGGACCGGGAAAGTGAGGCCAATACCACAGGCACGCCTCCCCCCAAGTAATGAACCCAACTTAATTACTAAAAGGATACCCACCCTTACAACCCCAGATAAGGGTCAGCTAGTGTGGCAGAGTCCGGTAAATGCAAAAGGCTTAAGCCCTTTATCCAGAGGTTCAAATCCTCTCCCTAGCCCTAAAACCAATGACCTGACCCTCCGCTACAACCTGCCTTGCCATATCCCTATCCTATGCTATCCCAATCTTACTCGCAGTAGCCTTCCTAACTCTAGTTGAACGAAAAGTCCTAAGCTATATACAATCTCGCAAAGGCCCAAACATCGTAGGTCCCTTCGGACTTCTACAACCAGTAGCAGACGGAGTAAAACTATTTATTAAAGAACCTATCCGCCCCTCCACCTCTTCCCCCCTTCTCTTCATCATCACACCCATGCTAGCCCTCCTGCTGGCAATTACCATCTGAACTCCTCTCCCCCTACCCTTCCCCCTTGCCGACATAAACCTAGGTCTTCTTTTTCTGCTGGCTATATCTAGCCTCGCAGTATACTCAATCCTGTGATCTGGATGAGCTTCCAATTCAAAATACGCTTTAATCGGAGCACTACGAGCCGTAGCACAGACTATCTCTTACGAAGTAACACTAGCCATCATCCTTTTGTCCGTAATTCTACTAAGTGGTAATTACACCCTAAACACCTTAGCTACTACCCAAGAACCACTATACCTAATCTTCTCCTCCTGACCACTCGCAATAATATGATTCATCTCCACACTTGCAGAAACCAACCGTGCTCCATTTGACCTTACAGAGGGAGAATCTGAACTGGTTTCTGGCTTCAACGTAGAGTATGCTGCAGGACCATTTGCTCTATTTTTCCTAGCTGAGTATGCCAACATCATACTAATAAACACACTAACCACCATTCTCTTCTTAAACCCAAGCTTATTCAACCTACCCTCCGAACTATTTCCAGTTATTCTTGCTACAAAGGTACTACTTCTCTCCTCTGGCTTCCTATGAATTCGAGCTTCATACCCACGATTCCGCTATGATCAACTAATGCACTTACTATGAAAAAACTTCCTCCCACTGACGCTAGCACTGTGTCTTTGGCATACCAGCATGCCTATTTGCTACGCAGGCATTCCCCCCTTCCTAAGAGACAAGGAAATGTGCCCGAACATAAGGATCACTGTGATAAAGTGAACATGGAGGTACACCAACCCTCTCATTTCCTAACATAAAACTTAGAAAAGCAGGGATCGAACCTGCACAAGAGAGATCAAAACTCCCTATACTTCCTTTATATTATTTCCTAGTAGAGTAAGCTAATAAAGCTATCGGGCCCATACCCCGAAAATGATGGTTCAACCCCCTCCCCTACTAATGAACCCCTATGCAAAACTATTATCAACAACAAGCTTACTGCTAGGAACCACTATCACAATCTCAAGCAACCATTGAATAATAGCCTGAACAGGACTAGAAATTAACACCCTTGCTATCATTCCTCTCATCTCAAAACCCCACCACCCACGCGCCATTGAAGCAACAATCAAGTATTTTCTAGTCCAAGCAGCTGCCTCAGCACTTGTCCTCTTCTCAAGCCTAATAAACGCATGATTCACAGGACAATGAGACATCACCCAACTAAATCACCCAACATCCTGCCTGTTACTAACAACTGCAATTGCCATAAAACTCGGACTAGTACCCTTCCACTTTTGATTTCCCGAAGTACTTCAAGGCTCATCCCTAACCACAGCCTTACTCTTGTCTACAGTAATAAAACTCCCTCCAATCACCATTCTCTTCCTAACATCCCACTCCCTAAACCCAACCCTACTGACCACTATAGCTGTCGCCTCAGCTGCTCTAGGAGGATGAATAGGATTAAACCAAACACAACTTCGAAAAATCCTGGCCTTCTCATCCATCTCCCATCTTGGTTGAATGACCATTATCATAACCTACAACCCAAAGCTCACACTACTAACCTTCTACCTATACTCCCTAATCACTGCTGCTGTATTCCTCACCTTAAACAAAACCAAAGCCCTAAAACTATCCACAATAATAACTTCCTGAACAAAAATCCCCACTTTAAATGCTACCTTCATGATAACCCTGTTATCTCTAGCAGGACTTCCCCCACTATCAGGCTTCCTACCTAAATGACTTATTATTCAAGAGCTTACTAAACAAGAACTAACAACAGCAGCCACGATTATCACCATACTCTCCCTACTAAGCTTATTTTTCTATCTCCGCCTCGCATACTACTCTACAGTAACACTCCCACCAAACTCAACAAACCACATGAAACAATGGCACACTAACAAACCCACAAATACCACAATCGCCATTCTAACCTCCCTATCAATCTTACTATTACCAATATCCCCTATAATCCTGACCATCGTCTAGAAACTTAGGATAATCATTAAACCGAAGGCCTTCAAAGCCTTAAACAAGAGTTGAACCCTCTTAGTTTCTGCTAAGACCCGCAAGATATTAACTTGCATCTCCTGAATGCAACCCAGACGCTTTAACTAAGCTAGGGCCTCACCAACAAATCCTAGACAGGTGGGCCTCGATCCCACAAAATTCTAGTTAACAGCTAGATGCCCAAACCTAACAGGCTTCCGTCTAAAAAACAGACCCTGGCACACTTTTAATGTACATCAATGAGCTTGCAACTCAACATGAACTTCACCACAGGGCCGGCAAGAAGAGGAATCAAACCTCTGTAAAAAGGACTACAGCCTAACGCCTATAACACTCAGCCATCTTACCTCCTACCTTACCTGTGACCTTCATTACCCGATGACTATTCTCAACTAACCATAAAGATATTGGCACCCTGTATCTAATCTTCGGAGCATGAGCTGGTATAATTGGAACCGCCCTAAGCCTACTTATCCGAGCTGAACTTGGTCAACCAGGAACACTCCTAGGGGACGACCAAATCTATAATGTAATCGTTACCGCTCATGCTTTCGTAATAATCTTCTTCATAGTAATGCCTATCATAATCGGAGGATTCGGAAACTGATTAGTCCCTCTTATAATTGGCGCCCCCGACATAGCATTCCCCCGCATGAACAACATAAGTTTCTGACTCTTACCACCATCATTCATACTCCTACTAGCCTCATCTACAGTTGAAGCAGGAGCAGGTACAGGCTGAACCGTCTACCCACCATTAGCCGGTAACCTGGCCCACGCCGGAGCCTCAGTTGACCTAGCTATCTTTTCACTTCACTTAGCAGGTGTATCCTCTATCCTAGGGGCAATTAATTTCATTACAACCGCTATTAACATAAAACCCCCATCCCTATCACAATATCAAACTCCCCTATTTGTATGATCCGTCTTAATCACTGCCGTCTTACTCCTACTCTCACTTCCAGTCCTTGCTGCAGGCATTACAATATTACTAACTGACCGAAACCTAAACACCACATTCTTTGATCCCGCTGGAGGTGGAGACCCAGTCCTCTACCAACACCTCTTCTGATTCTTCGGACACCCAGAAGTCTATATCCTAATCCTTCCTGGATTCGGTATTATCTCACATGTAGTAACATACTACGCTGGCAAAAAAGAACCATTTGGCTACATAGGTATAGTATGAGCCATATTATCCATCGGATTCTTAGGCTTCATCGTATGGGCCCATCACATATTCACCGTAGGAATAGACGTAGACACTCGAGCATACTTCACATCTGCCACCATAATCATCGCCATCCCAACTGGCATTAAAGTCTTCAGCTGATTAGCTACATTACATGGAGGAACCATCAAATGAGACCCCCCAATACTCTGAGCCCTAGGTTTCATCTTCCTATTCACTATCGGAGGACTAACAGGAATTGTCCTAGCAAACTCCTCACTAGACATTGCCCTACATGACACATACTATGTAGTTGCCCACTTCCACTATGTCCTATCTATAGGGGCAGTCTTCGCTATCCTGGCAGGCTTCACCCACTGATTCCCACTATTCACAGGGTACACCCTACACCCCACATGAGCTAAAGCCCACTTCGGAGTAATATTTACAGGCGTAAATCTGACCTTCTTCCCACAACACTTCCTAGGACTAGCTGGTATACCACGACGATACTCCGACTACCCAGACGCTTACACCCTATGAAACACCATATCCTCCATCGGCTCACTTATCTCAATAACAGCAGTAATCATGCTAATATTTATAATCTGAGAAGCCTTCGCCTCAAAACGAAACGTCTTACAACCAGAACTAACCGCCACTAACGTCGAATGAATCCACGGCTGCCCTCCACCATACCACACCTTTGAAGAACCAGCCTTTGTCCAAGTACAAGAAAGGAAGGAATCGAACCCTCATATGCTGGTTTCAAGCCAACCGCATCAAACCACTCATGCTTCTTTCTTATGGGACGTTAGTAAACTCATTACATAGCCTTGTCAAGGCTAAATCATGGGTGAAAACCCCATACATCCCACATGGCTAACCACTCCCAACTCGGATTCCAAGACGCCTCATCCCCCATCATAGAAGAACTCGTAGAATTCCACGATCACGCCTTAATAGTAGCACTAGCCATCTGCAGCTTAGTCCTATATCTTCTTGCACTAATACTGATAGAAAAATTATCCTCAAACACTGTTGATGCACAAGAAGTAGAACTAGTCTGAACCATCCTACCAGCAATTGTCCTCATCCTACTCGCCCTACCCTCCCTACAAATTCTATATATAATAGACGAAATTGACGAGCCCGACCTGACACTAAAAGCAATCGGACATCAATGATACTGAACCTACGAGTACACAGACTTCAAAGACCTAACATTCGACTCATATATAATCCCAACGACAGAACTCCCCCAAGGACACTTCCGACTTCTAGAAGTTGACCACCGAGTTGTTGTCCCCATAGAATCTCCCATCCGCATTATCATCACAGCCAGCGACGTCCTTCACTCATGAGCAATTCCCACTTTAGGAGTAAAAACAGACGCAATCCCAGGTCGACTAAATCAAACCTCCTTCATCACAACCCGACCAGGAATCTTCTACGGCCAATGCTCAGAGATCTGTGGTGCCAATCACAGCTACATACCCATCGTAGTAGAATCCACCCCTCTTTCTCACTTTGAGAGCTGATCATCCCTACTATCATCCTAATCATTAAGAAGCTATGTAACAGCACTAGCCTTTTAAGCTAGAGAAAGAGGACTCAACAATCCTCCTTAATGATATGCCTCAACTCAACCCTAACCCATGATTCCTTATCTTACTTATATCATGAACAACCTATTCACTAATCATCCAACCTAAACTATTAGCATTCACAACCACTAACCCACCCTCCACTAAACTCAAAATAACCCCTAAAACTACCCCCTGAATCTGACCATGAACCTAAGCTTCTTTGACCAATTCACAAGCCCATGCCTCCTAGGAATTCCACTGATCCTACTCGCAATACTATTCCCCACCCTACTACTCCCAACACCTAACAACCGATGAATCACAAACCGCCTTTCAACTTTACAACTATGATTTCTCCACTTAATCACAAAACAACTAATAATACCACTAAACAAGGCAGGCCACAAATGAGCCTTAATCCTTACATCACTAATAATATTACTCCTCACAATCAACCTTCTTGGACTACTACCATACACCTTCACCCCAACTACACAACTATCAATAAACATAGCACTAGCCTTCCCACTCTGACTTGCAACCTTACTTACAGGCTTACGAAACCAACCCTCAATATCCTTAGGGCACTTACTCCCCGAAGGAACCCCCACACTACTTATCCCCGCTCTAATCATAATCGAAACAACCAGCTTACTCATCCGCCCGCTAGCCCTAGGCGTCCGCCTAACAGCAAACCTTACAGCAGGCCACCTACTCATCCAACTCATCTCCACAGCTACTACTGCTCTTCTCCCAATCATACCCACAATCTCCATCCTAACCACAGGAATCTTACTCCTATTAACCATTCTAGAAGTAGCTGTAGCCATAATCCAAGCCTACGTCTTCGTCCTCCTACTAAGCCTATACTTACAAGAAAATATCTAATGGCCCACCAAGCACACTCCTACCATATAGTAGATCCAAGCCCATGGCCCATCTTCGGGGCAGCCGCTGCATTACTAACAACCTCCGGACTAGCCATATGATTCCACCACAACTCCCTGCAACTCCTAAGCCTTGGCCTACTCTCCATAATACTTGTCATACTACAATGATGACGAGACATTGTACGAGAAAGCACATTCCAAGGTCACCACACACCCACAGTCCAAAAAGGCCTACGATACGGAATAATCCTTTTCATCACATCCGAGGCATTTTTCTTCCTAGGCTTCTTCTGAGCATTCTTCCACTCCAGCTTAGTACCCACCCCAGAACTAGGCGGACAATGACCCCCCACAGGCATCAAACCTCTCAATCCCCTTGAAGTCCCCTTACTAAACACAGCCATCCTCCTGGCCTCAGGAGTCACCGTTACATGAGCACACCATAGCATCACAGAAGGCAACCGAAAGCAAGCAACCCACGCACTAACACTCACAATCCTACTCGGTTTCTACTTCACAGCACTCCAAGCAATAGAGTACTACGAAGCACCATTTTCAATCGCCGATGGAGTCTACGGCTCAACCTTCTTCGTCGCAACCGGATTCCACGGACTTCACGTAATCATCGGATCTTCCTTCCTATCAGTCTGCCTCCTACGACTAATCAAATTCCACTTCACATCCAACCACCACTTCGGATTCGAAGCCGCAGCCTGATACTGGCACTTCGTAGACATCATCTGATTATTCCTCTATATAACAATCTACTGATGAGGATCCTGCTCTTCTAGTATACTAATTACAATTGACTTCCAATCTCTAGAATCCGGTAAAATCCCGGAGAAGAGCAATTAATATAATCACATTCATACTAACCCTATCCCTCGCACTATGCATAATTCTAATTACGCTAAACTTCTGACTAGCCCAAACCAACCCAGACTCAGAAAAACTATCCCCCTACGAATGTGGCTTCGACCCCCTCGGCTCCGCCCGACTCCCATTCTCCATTCGCTTCTTCCTCAGTAGCACTTCTATTCCTATTATTCGACCTAGAAATCGCACTCCTACTACCCCTCCCATGAGCCATTCAACTCCAATCCCCCATCACAACCCTAATCTGAGCCTCTACTATCATCCTTTTACTCACCCTAGGACTTATTTATGAATGAACACAAGGAGGCCTAGAATGAGCAGAATAGACAGAAAGTTAGTCTAACCAAGACAGTTGATTTCGGCTCAACAAATCATAGTCAAACCCTATGACTTTCTCCATGTCACTCTCACACCTAAGCTTCTATTCAGCCTTCGCCCTAAGCAGCCTAGGGCTAGCATTCCATCGTACACACTTAATCTCCGCCCTTCTATGTTTAGAGAGTATAATACTATCAATATATATCGCCCTATCAATCTGACCAATCGAGAATCAAGCAACATCCCCTGCCCTAATACCCATACTAATACTCACATTCTCAGCCTGCGAAGCTGGTACAGGCCTAGCAATATTAGTAGCCTCCACCCGAACCCACGGATCCGATCACCTACATAACCTAAACCTCCTACAATGCTAAAAATCATCCTTCCAACAATCATACTCCTTCCCACAGCCCTCCTATCTCCACAAAAGTTCCTATGAACTAGCACCACCACCTACAGCCTACTAATCGCTACCCTCAGTCTGCAATGACTACATCCCACATACTACCCACTCAAAAACATAACTCAATGAACAGGCATCGACCAAATCTCATCTCCACTACTAACCTTGTCCTGCTGATTACTACCCCTCATAATCCTAGCAAGCCAAAACCATCTCCAACAAGAACCCCCAACACGAAAACGAACCTTTATCGCAACATTAGTAACCATCCAACCATTCATCATCCTAACATTCTCAACCACTGAACTTATACTATTCTATATTTCATTCGAAGCCACCCTAATCCCTACCCTCATTCTAATTACCCGATGAGGAAACCAACCAGAACGCCTAAGCGCAGGTACCTACCTATTATTCTACACCCTAATTAGCTCACTACCACTACTAATCACAATCCTGTACTTACATGCCCAAACTGGCACCCTCCACCTAACAATATTAAAACTTGACCATCCAATCTTAACATCCTCCTGAACCAATCTACTATCAGGCTTAGCCTTACTAATAGCATTCATAGTAAAAGCTCCCCTATACGGACTTCATCTATGACTACCCAAAGCCCATGTAGAAGCCCCAATTGCAGGATCCATACTACTTGCCGCCCTACTCCTAAAACTAGGAGGCTATGGCATCATGCGAGTCACCCTCCTAACAGGCCCCCTCTCAAACCACCTACACTATCCATTCACCGCTCTAGCCCTATGAGGTGCACTAATAACCAGCTCAATTTGCCTCCGCCAAACTGACCTAAAATCCCTCATCGCCTACTCATCAGTAAGCCACATAGGACTAGTTATCGCCGCAAGCATAATTCAAACCCACTGATCATTCTCAGGAGCAATAATCCTAATAATCTCCCACGGTCTAACCTCCTCAATACTATTCTGCCTTGCTAATACAAACTACGAACGTACACACAGCCGAATCCTCCTACTCACTCGCGGCCTCCAACCCCTACTACCACTTATAGCCACTTGATGACTCTTAGCCAACCTCACAAACATAGCTCTACCACCCACTACAAATCTAATAGCCGAACTAACCATCATGATCGCACTATTCAACTGATCCACACCCACAATCATTCTAACCGGAATCGCAACTCTTCTAACTGCCTCATACACACTATTCATACTACTAATAACCCAACGAGGAACCTTACCAAGCCATATTACATCTATTCAAAACTCAAGCACACGAGAACATCTCCTAATAGCCCTCCATACTATCCCAATACTACTTCTAATCCTTAAACCAGAAATCATTTCTGGATTCCCCTCATGCAAGTATAGTTTCAACCCAAACATTAGACCGTGACTCTAAAAATAGAAGTTAAACCCTTCTTACCTGCCGAGGGGAGGTTTAACCAACAAGAACTGCTAATTCTTGTATCTGAGCCTAAAACCTCAGCCCCCTTACTTTTAAAGGATAACAGTAATCCATTGGTCTTAGGAACCACCCATCTTGGTGCAAATCCAAGTAAAAGTAATGGACATAACACTACTACTCAGTACCTCCATACTACTTACACTAACGGTTATCCTCACTCCCACACTACTACCCCTACTATCAAAAAACTTTAAAAACTCACCAACCACCATCACACGCTCAATCAAAACCGCCTTTCTAATTAGCCTAGTACCAATAACACTCTTCCTACACTCAGGCACGGAAAGCATCACCTCCAGCTGAGAATGAAAATTCATCACAAACTTCAAAATCCCCCTCAGCCTCAAAATTGACCAATACTCCATACTATTCTTCCCCATCGCATTATTCGTAACATGATCCATTCTTCAATTCACAGCATGATACATAAGCTCAGAACCATACCTCATAAAATTCTACTCCCATCTTCTAATATTCTTAATCGCCATACTAACCCTAACCATTGCTAACAATATATTTCTATTATTCATCGGCTGAGAAGGAGTAGGAATCATATCATTTCTCCTAATCGGCTGATGACAAGGCCGAGCAGATGCTAACACAGCTGCACTCCAAGCCGTACTTTATAACCGAATCGGAGACATTGGCCTCATTCTAAGCATAGCTTGACTTGCCTCTACCATAAATACCTGAGAGATCCAACAAGCCTTCACCAACACCCAAACCCCAACCTTACCACTCCTAGGCCTCATTCTCGCTGCTACAGGAAAATCAGCCCAATTCGGACTACATCCATGACTCCCAGCAGCTATAGAAGGTCCAACCCCAGTCTCCGCCCTACTTCACTCAAGCACTATAGTAATCGCCGGAATCTTTTTACTCATTCGCACCCACCCAATACTCTCTAACAACCAAACCGCCCTCACCCTATGCCTATGTTTAGGAGCTTTATCCACACTCTTCGCCGCTACATGTGCTCTCACACAAAACGACATCAAAAAAATCATTGCCTTCTCTACATCCAGCCAGCTAGGCCTAATAATAGTCACGATCGGACTAAACCTTCCACAGCTAGCTTTCTTTCACATTTCCACCCACGCCTTCTTCAAAGCCATACTATTCCTATGCTCAGGCTCAATTATCCACAGCCTAAATGGAGAACAAGACATCCGAAAAATAGGAGGCCTACAAAAAATACTCCCAACAACCACCTCCTGCCTAACCATTGGTAATCTAGCTCTAATAGGAACCCCATTCCTAGCTGGATTCTACTCAAAAGACCTCATCATTGAAAACCTAAACACCTCCTACCTAAACACCTGAGCACTCCTCCTAACCCTCCTAGCCACTTCATTTACCGCCACCTACAGCTTACGCATAACCCTCCTAGTACAAACAGGATTCACCCGTATACTCCCAACCCCCCCAATAAACGAAAACAACCCAACAGTTATTAACCCAATTACTCGCCTTGCCCTAGGTAGCATCACAGCAGGTTTTCTCATCACATCTTACATCACACCCACAAAAACCCCTCCAATAACCATACCCACGACCACAAAAATCGCAGCAATCATCCTCACAATCCTAGGCATTATTCTAGCCCTAGAACTCTCAAACATAACCCACACCCTAACCCAACCAAAACAAAACCCCCTCTTAAACTTCTCAACCACATTAGGTTACTTTAATCCCCTAACCCATCGACTCAACTCCACAAACCTATTAGGCAGCGGACAAAACATTGCCTCCCACCTAATCGACATGTCTTGATACAAAAAAATAGGCCCTGAAGGACTTGCTGACCTACAACTCACAGCAACTAAAACCTCAACCCCCTTACACACCGGACTAATCAAAACCTACCTAGGATCCTTTGCACTATCCATCCTTCTCATCCTATCAACCTACAGACCCAAAATTAATGGCCCCCAACCTCCGAAAATCCCACCCCTTACTAAAAACAATCAACAACTCCCTCATTGACCTACCCACCCCATCAAACATCTCCGCCTGATGAAACTTTGGGTCACTCCTAGGCATCTGCCTAATAACCCAAATTGTAACAGGTCTACTCCTAGCTACACACTATACTGCAGATACCACACTAGCATTCTCATCTGTTGCCCACATATGCCGAAACGTACAGTACGGCTGACTAATCCGCAATCTACATGCAAACGGTGCATCCTTCTTCTTCATCTGCATCTACCTCCACATCGGCCGCGGACTTTACTACGGATCATACCTCTACAAGGAAACCTGAAACACAGGAATTATCCTCCTACTCACCCTAATAGCAACTGCTTTCGTAGGATACGTCCTACCATGAGGACAAATATCCTTCTGAGGAGCTACAGTCATCACTAACCTATTCTCAGCCATCCCCTACATCGGCCAGACTCTAGTAGAATGAGCCTGAGGCGGGTTCTCAGTAGATAACCCAACACTCACACGATTCTTCGCCCTCCACTTCCTTCTTCCGTTCGCAATTGCAGGCCTCACTACAATTCACCTCACCTTCCTACACGAATCAGGATCAAACAACCCCCTAGGCATCGTGTCAAACTGCGATAAAATCCCATTCCACCCCTACTTCTCCGTAAAAGATATCCTAGGCTTTATACTCATGCTTCTACCACTTACAACCCTAGCCCTATTCTCCCCTAACTTACTAGGAGACCCAGAAAACTTTACCCCAGCAAACCCCTTAGTAACACCCCCCCACATCAAACCAGAGTGATACTTCCTATTTGCTTACGCCATCCTCCGATCTATCCCTAACAAGCTAGGAGGAGTACTAGCCCTCGCCGCATCAGTATTGATCCTATTCCTAATTCCTTTCCTTCACAAATCAAAACAACGCACCCTAGCCTTCCGCCCACTCTCACAACTCCTATTCTGAACCCTCGTCGCCAACCTCTTTATCCTGACATGAGTGGGCAGCCAACCAGTAGAACATCCCTTCATCATCATTGGTCAACTAGCCTCCATCACTTACTTCACAATCCTCCTAATCCTATTCCCCATCACTGGAGCCCTAGAAAACAAAATACTGAACTACTAAACACTCTAATAGTTTATTAAAAACATTGGTCTTGTAAACCAAAGAATGAAGACTACACCTCTTCTTAGAGTTCAACCAACTACTCAGAAAGAGAGAACTCAAATCTCTACCACCAACTCCCAAAGCTGGTATTCTTACATTAAACTACTTTCTGAGCCCCGCACCCAACCTAACTGCCCGAATGGCCCCACGAGACAACCCCCGCACCAACTCTAACACAACAAACAAAGTCAACAATAGTCCCCAACCTCCCACTAAGAACATCCCCACCCCATACGAATAAAACATAGCTACCCCACCAAAATCTAACCGAACAGAAAACACACCCCCACCATCAATGGTAACCACACTAGACTTTCAGCACTCCATAAACCCACCCATAACCACCATAATAGCAACCACTAAAACAAACCCAGCACCATACCCAACAACACGCCAATCCCCCCAAGCCTCTGGAAAAGGATCCGCCGCCAGAGACACAGAGTACACAAAAACTACCAACATCCCACCCAAATAAACCAGGAACAGCACTAATGAAATAAAAGAAACCCCCAAACTTAATAACCACCCACACCCTACAACAGACGCTAAAACCAAACCAACAACCCCATAATAAGGTGACGGATTCGAAGCAACCGCCAGCCCACCCAAGACAAAACATAACCCTAATAAAACTACAAAGTAAGTCATAGCAATTCCTGCTTGGCTTTTCTCCAAGACCTGTGGCTTGAAAAGCCACCGCTGACTGATATTCAACTACAGGAACCTGCTACCCCCCCTTACCCCCCCATACATATCAAACTAGTTAGGTAGGGTCGTTATGTATGGGTACAGTCTCTATGTATAGGTGTGCATTAGTTTATGGGCCCCTATATATATTTAAATGCTAGGAGTACATTAGAACACACGTATGACCTATCTGAGCACCACAGAAAGCTATGCACGAAGTCCATTAGATGCCTGATATAATTTCTTTTCTTAACCGTTCTAAGCTTTCAGGGGATTAATCTGTAATTAACTTAGGAATGACTCCATAATCTGTACTAAAACCATAGTAACAGTGGATTGTATATGAGCAGTGGATTGAGTGTACGGCTGTGCTTGAACACAGTAATCTGAATGGTAACAGGCCATATCAGCTCAACAGTCTCTTGAAGTACCGGTATCTGAAGTACCAGGTGATTTATTGATCGTTCTTCTCACGTGAAACCAGCAACCCGTTGCATAAAATGCTCTACACTACTAGCTTCAGGACCATTCTTTCCCCCTACACCCTAGCCCAACTTGCGCTTTTGCGCCTCTGGTTCCTCGGTCAGGGCCATGGCTCGGTTTACTTAGCACTCGGTCCTCTTCACAGAGTCATTTGGTTGATGCTTGTCTGCTTCTCACCCGTGATCGCGACATCTAGATTGCCTGGGGCGCCTCTAGTATTTTTTCTCTTCTGGGTAACTTCAGTGTGCCCCCCGGTGGATCGCGGCGCAGCCATCGAAGACTGTGGACCCACAGACGCGTCATCGGTCTCTTATTAGCTTTCAAGAATGACTGGATGAGACGGTTGGAGTATTTGGGGAATCATTTTTACACTGTGCACTTTGTTTTCCATTTGGTTGTTGGCGTGTCCACTATCCTCAAACATGGTGTTATTTGATGAATGCTTGTTGGACATAATTCTACTTACTTTCTTCCTATTTACACTTCCTCTAATTTCCTTTCATTCGATAAACAAGACTAGGCAAATTTCAACTAAAAATTTTACAAGTCTTGTTAAAAATTTTTTACACATCTTATTCTTATATTTTACATTACTCTACACCACTGGAGTTACATTAAAAAACATGCCTTAAACGACAAACTTTTTTTCGGCGTGTTATTATATATTTACACACAATTATTGCCCTCCACACCACTGGAGTTACATTAAAAAAAAATAAGCATTTTTATGCTTAACATGATCAAATTTTATTGTTTTCTCTATACTAACCAGCACTAAAATTTCAACCAAACAACAAACAAACAACAAACACAAACAACAAACACAAACAACAAACACAAACAACAAACAACAAACACAAACAACAAACACAAACAACAAACAAACAACAAACAAACAACAAACAAACAACAAACAAACAACAAACCCACCGTCCTTGTAGCTTAATATTAAAGCATAACACTGAAGATGTTAAGATGGTTATTTACATTCCCAAGGACAAAAGACTTAGTCCTAACCTTACCGTTGATTGTTGCTAGATATATACATGCAAGTATCCGCGCCCCAGTGTAAATGCCCTCCCCCTACTACTAATCTAGGCAGAGGAGCGGGTATCAGGCACACCCATAAGCGGTTGCCCAAGACGCCTTGCTTAGCCACACCCCCACGGGTACTCAGCAGTAATTAACATTAAGCAATAAGTGAAAACTTGACTTAGTCATAGCAACCTAAGGGTTGGTAAATCTTGTGCCAGCCACCGCGGTCACACAAGAGACCCAAATTAACCGTGACACGGCGTAAAGAGTGGTAGCATGTTATCACGCCAACTAAGATCAAAATGCAACTGAGCTGTCATAAGTCCAAGCTGCACTTAAGACCACTCTGAAAACAATCTTAGCACCAACGATTAATAAAACCCACGAAAGCTAAGACACAAACTGGGATTAGATACCCCACTATGCTCAGCCCTAAATCTTGATACTTATCTCACCAAAGTATCCGCCTGAGAACTACGAGCACAAACGCTTAAAACTCTAAGGACTTGGCGGTGCCCCAAACCCACCTAGAGGAGCCTGTTCTATAATCGATAACCCACGATGCACCCAACCACTCTTTGCCAAAACAGCCTACATACCGCCGTCGCCAGCTTACCTCCCCTGAGAGTGCAACAGTGAGCGCAGTAGCCCTAACCACGCTAGCAAGACAGGTCAAGGTATAGCCCATAGAGTGGAAGAAATGGGCTACATTTTCTAGACTAGAAAACCCACGGAAAGGGGTGTGAAACCACCCCTAGAAGGCGGATTTAGCAGTAAAGTAGGATAATAAAGCCTACTTTAAACCGGCCCTGGGGCACGTACATACCGCCCGTCACCCTCTTCATAAGCTATTAGACCCTATAATTAATACACCATCCAGCCGAAGATGAGGTAAGTCGTAACAAGGTAAGTGTACCGGAAGGTGCACTTAGCATACCAAGGCGTAGCTATAACATAAAGCGTTCAGCTTACACCTGAAAGATATCCACCACCTACCGGATCGCCTTGAGCCTAAATCTAGCCCAACCCTATACAACTAATTAACACCTAAAAAATTTACTCAACCACTGAACTAAAGCATTATCTAAACTTAGTATAGGCGATAGAAAAGACACCTACTGGCGCAATAGAGAACCGTACCGTAAGGGAAAGATGAAATAGTAATGAAAGACTACAAGCAATAAATAGCAAAGATAAACCCTTGTACCTTTTGCATCATGATTTAGCAAGAACAACCAAGCAAAATGAGCTTAAGCTTGCCTTCCCGAAACCCAAGCGAGCTACTTACAGGCAGCTATTTTGAGCGAACCCGTCTCTGTTGCAAAAGAGTGGGATGACCTGTTAGTAGAGGTGAAAAGCCAACCGAGCTGGGTGATAGCTGGTTGCCCGTGAAATGAATCTAAGTTCTACCTTAGCTTACCTCCCCTATCAGTGAACTTCCAACCGATCACCTTCTAACGTGGAAAGTTAAGAGCAATTTAAAGGAGGTACAGCTCCTTTAAAAAAGAATACAACCTCCCTTAGCGGATAAAATCCATTTTTTCCCCATGTAGGCCTTAAAGCAGCCATCAATAAAGAATGCGTCAAAGCTCACTTCTCTAAAAATCTAAAAACATTATGACTCCCTTACCCCCAACGGGCTAACCTATTCCCATAGGAGAATTAATGCTAGAATAAGTAACTCGAAACTCACTTCTCTCAAGCGCAAGCTTACGTTTTTCCAAATTATTAACAGACCAACTAATACTCCAACCTCAACAAGCCTAAGTATTAACCTCTCTGTTACCCCGACACTTGGAGCGCCCAATTAAGAAAGATTAAAATCTGTAAAAGGAACTAGGCAAACCCAGGGCCCGACTGTTTACCAAAAACATAGCCTTCAGCTAACCAAGTATTGAAGGTGATGCCTGCCCAGTGACACACGTTCAACGGCCGCGGTATCCTAACCGTGCGAAGGTAGCGCAATCAATTGTCTCATAAATCGAGACTTGTATGAACGGCTAAACGAGGTCCTAACTGTCTCTTACAGATAATCAGTGAAATTGATCTTCCCGTGCAAAAGCAGGAATAAACCCATAAGACGAGAAGACCCTGTGGAACTTTAAAATCAGAGGCCACCCCACAAGCAACACTAAGCCTACCAGGCCTACTACCTCTAAACGCTGGTCCACATTTTTCGGTTGGGGCGACCTTGGAGAAAAACAAATCCTCCAAAAATAAGACCATACCTCTTGACCAAGAGCTACACCTCCACGTGCTAACAGTAACCAGACCCAATACAATTGATTAATGAACCAAGCTACCCCAGGGATAACAGCGCAATCTCCTTCAAGAGCCCATATCGACAAGGAGGTTTACGACCTCGATGTTGGATCAGGACATCCTAATGGTGCAGCCGCTATTAAGGGTTCGTTTGTTCAACGATTAACAGTCCTACGTGATCTGAGTTCAGACCGGAGCAATCCAGGTCGGTTTCTATCTATGATAAACTTCCCCTAGTACGAAAGGACCGGGAAAGTGAGGCCAATACCACAGGCACGCCTCCCCCC
>JADKXX010023120.1:0-12188 GCA_017310255.1 Butorides virescens | reverse complement strand
TGGGCGGATGCTCGGGAAGCCGGGCTGCCACAGCCTGCAACAGGCGCATGACCGGCCCCGGGTTTGCAGGGACCTACCTTATTTGCATCCTGCTGCAATTAAAACCAGGCGGTTTGAGTAACGGCCTCGTCCCGCAGCCGGCCTCAGGAATTGCGCTCCGGGATGCGTGGTGCCGGCCGGGAGGGCTCTGCACCCCACCGTCACGCCCTCCGACACCGCTCTGCTCCTTCCCGCTTTCATTAGAGCCTACTGAGGCTGCAGCGGCGCCGGGATGGGACAGTTTGCACCCAGGGGCTGTAAAAGGTGGTGCTGGAAAACTCTGCGGCTCCCATGTTAGGAAAGGGGAAGTCTGGGGGATGGGGAGCATCCCTCACCGGGGAGGGTGGCTAAGGGGACACCGGCCACGGGCTAACTCGCAGCAAGGCCGACATGAATTGTCTATCGATACGCACTGCAAAAATACGATCGGGAACCCTCCCTCGCTGACCGGTGATTCCTGGAGAGCAGAAAGCCCGGCTGCCTGCCGCGGGAGGAGCTGGAGGCTCCGTTAACTTCCCTCCGCCTCGGGGACACATCTCCCGGGAGCCCGCCCGGCCGCGGGCAGCGACGGGCAGCCCTGGGCCGCTGCCTTGCCTCGGCGTTTCCTCCGCGCTGCCTGCCCGGGCAGCGGGACTCCTGCCAGCCTCCGCGGGTCCGGTGGCACCCAAGTGCTCTCCCGGAGCTCAGGGTGGCGCCCGGACCCAAGGGGCTGCGCGTCCTCTGCCCGCTGCGGCCCCCTGAGCCACCGGGGCTCGAGCACTCGCCTCTGACCTGGCCTGCGGCCGATGTTGCTGCTTTCTGTTGTTACTGCTCCATTTTGATGCTTTTTAAAAAAATTTATTTCACCCCTTCCCTCTGGTTTTTGGGTGGGATCCGCATGACTCCCCCCTGCCCAAGCCCAATACGGAACGGCGTTGGCTAACGCACCCAGCCAAGCACCGGCTGCAGCAACGTCGCTGGCACCCAGCGCGCTCCGCTGGCTGCCAGGCCGCGGGTGGGGAGACCTCAAACCCTTCTCGGGACCCTCTCGGCCTCTCTGCCCGTCCCCAAGCCGCCCTCTCCAGCTGGGCTGGTAGGCCAGGAGATGCGAACGGACCCCTCCGGTTCAGCGAGGCACCTCGGAGCCCCCTCCTCCTGCGAGGGTGGTGGTGGCGGGGGTGGCCTGTGGCCCCCGGCGCCAGGGGAAGAGCGACGGGGGGACACCTCGTGCCTGCCGTGATGCCACGTCCCGCTGTCCACCCCACGAGCCTCTTGTCACCAGGCTGCTCCCGCGCTGGACATCCCAGCTGCAGAGCTCGGGCATGGCTGGGGAGATGGAGCTGCGGCCGCGGAACCGGCCCCGGGACCGGGGAGGGGGTTTCCCCCTGGGACAGGCAGGGCGTCCGTTGCCACGGGGGCGGGCGGTCTCTCTCTGGGTTTCTTGGGGCTTTTTCTTCCGCTCCGAGGAAGGAGCCTCCGCGCTGCTCCGTCGCCCACCTGGGCCTCTCCCATGCAGTGACACCGGCGAGAGGCGTCAGCTCCGACTGCAGACCTCGTCGTCCCGCTTTCCACGGCCATCCCCACTCCAGCGACAAACGCTTCGGCAGCGGGTTTGGGGGTGCAGCCGACAGACGAGGACTTTGTCGGAGCAGCTGCCTGCTCCTCCTGCCTGCTCGCGCCTGGGGCACGGAGGGGAGCGGGCAGGAAAGCCGGGAGCGCTGCCGGGGGTGCGATGGGCCGGGCTGCCGCCCGCCGCTCTGCTCTGTGGCCCCTCTTCCCCCAGCTCCCCAAAGGGGCTGGCAGCAGGGACGGAGGAGGGACGTGCGATGGAGTCCCACCAGCTGCGTGAGAAACTGAACCTCTCCGTTCCTGAGCTCGGAGGTGACATTTTGAACCCAGCCACCGGGGCCAAACCAACGCCGCCCCTGCATCAGGAAGGGGGTTGCATGGCTTGAGGCTTTGGGGTGCTCCACCTTGGACCTTCCGTGGGCACCACGAGGAGCTCGGGGGTGGCCTCTTCCTCCCCGCGTGCTCCAGAGGGCTTTCCTGAGGCTCGCCGCCGCGCTGGCTGGAGCGAGGGAGCCGAGGGCAGAGCTGGCAGCTTGGGCAAGGGCAGGCAGGGCAAAGGGATGGAGGGGAGAAGGATGCAGTGGGTGAGCAGAGCTTGGGGTGCCTGGGGAGCCCCAGAAAACAGCTGAGAAGCCCAGCATGGCCGGGAGGGGCCCGCAGGGGGCCCTGGCTCTGCTCCAGCCCCTTTGCGAGGACCGTGCGGCAGGAGGCTCCGGAGAGCGGCTCGGTGCGGGCAGAGCTGGGCCTGCCCCTGCTCCCCTGCTGCCCCGGCGCTGCCGCACCGCAGCCCCGGCTCCCTTATTGTCCGCCCTCCAGCCCCAAGCCCCCCAGGTCCGGCTTCGGGAGCCGCCGAGGGCTCCTAATTGTAACAGGAGACAAAGGGAGCCGGTCTTTGGCTGCAGCGCTGACAGCCCGTGCCTGGAGACGCTGAGAGCGCTGCCAGCAGCCCTGGGGACGGCCAGGCTTCGCGGGGGCCTGCGGCCCCCCAGGAGCTGAAGGCTGGAGTGGCCGGCGATGCCCAGCCGCCGGCATCGCCCCCCAGCTCCCGGCGGCGGCTCCCCCACCGCTGAGCTGCAGGGGCGAGGGCAGCCCCACTCCCCACGGGGACGCGGGGAGGACGCGGACGCTGCCGCTCGTGTGAGCGGGCAAAGCCCGGCGGAGGCTCAGGGCTGGCCTTGGCTCGGGGCAGGGCGCAGGCAGGCGGGGGAGCGGAGGCGGCGGAGCGGGGAGCGCAGAGGGGGCCGAGGCAGGGAGGGGCGGCGTGGGCTGAGCCGGCCCCGCGTCTCCCGCAGGCACGGAGCAGGCAGGAGTGTGTCCCAGCGGCGCGTCCGCGCGTCTTGCTCCTTGTCTTTGTGGCTCAGGCTTGCCTTTAATCAGGATTTCGCTGTGTGCGGAACGAATGACTGCGACCTCTGCGGTGGCTGCGTTTAAACGAAGGCTGCTTTTGTAGCACCGGCCAGGATACACGTACCACGCAGCCGCCTGCCATGAGGACATCTGCCTGAACAGCCTCCACTCACCCCCCCGGCTTTGCCTCAAACCTGCCCCTTCGGGGACCCTCATTTCCCCCTCCCCCCCAGTCCCCGGAGGGTTTTGGTGCTGCGGCTCTGCCAGGCCCCGGCCAGGCGGCCCCCAGCTCCAGGGTGCTGCTGGTTCAGGGCTCGGCTACCTGGTTTCCCCGGGTGCGGGGGCGCAGCGCGGTGCCCCGCTCCCTGCCTGGTGGCCCCAACACCTCTTCCCGGCCCCAATGTGCCCAGCGTGTCGCAGCGGGAGTTGCAGGGTGGCACCTGGGACAAAGTCATCGGGGGGATGCGGGGACTTTCCCCCTCTTCTCCCCAGGCAGCTGGGGACAGACAGGGACCTGTCACCTCTGGGAGACCCAGAATGTGACATTACAGCACGACCCAAGTGACCGGGTCCCCACCCCGGACGGGTGACAAGGCTGGCGGCTGCTCCAGCCCCAGGGACTGTCCAAAGCCGGCAGCCGCCCGTGTCCCAGCACCCGCCACCAAACTCGGGGTGAGGAGCGGTGGGGTGCCACCGCACGGCACCGGGAGCCGCCGCGGGCCCTGGCCGCCCGTTTCCCCGGGAATGGCCCCGCTGCGGGTGCGAGGGTCCCGGCTACAGCATCTCGGCGGAAATCTCTTGCTCAGGTTGTGCCGTGCTGGATACGGCATCTCCATGGAAACCCTCCCGCTCAGGCTGTGCGGGCTCGGGAGATGCCATCTCCACGGAAACGCGGCGGCGGCGGCGGGGCAGGCCGGGATGCGCCGGCGGGGCACCGGGCGCCCGGGGCGGGCGGGCTGGGGGGCTCCGGGCGCCCCCGGCCGCGGGGCGATGGAGGAGAACCCGACCCCCCCCCTCCGGGGCCGAGGGGAGCCCAGGGGAGTGGGGGGGGCAGAGCCCAGGGCACCCCCGGCCCCAGCACGGGGACAGGAGGGAGGGGGCAACCGGGGGGAGCGCTGCTGCCCCTAAAACACCAACACGAAATCTGCCTCCCCTGCCCCTTCCCCTCCGCGCTGTACCAAGCAGAGCCTCCCACCTCCGCTGCGTTTTGGGGGGTCCTCACCCCCCTCTCCCACCTCGGGGCTCAGCCAGGCCCATTCTGGGGAGGGGTATTTCTTACGCCATTGCAGGGACAGAGGCGTTCGGGGCCACCGAAACCCCCTGGTCCCAATAAGTGAGGGTGCAGGACCCCCCCCAATGGCCGGGGGGCCCCATGATGGCCCCCGTGCTCGCACTCACGTCCTGCAGCATGGGAAGCCGGAGGGCTGAGATTTCACCCTCAGAAATAGCCCAGATGAAATATTTTACAAGTTATTTATAGCCTGCATTAAAAAAAAAAAAAACCACCACCAAAAGCCTTTTATTTGTTGATTTTACATCTGCCTTTTACTTTCATTCAGCTCCCGCTGGTCCCCGGGATGGCGGGTGCAGGAGCCCGGTGGCTCCCTGGTGGTTGGAGTGGCCCTTGGGCTCGGGCATCGGCGCTCCCCGGCCAGGTCCCTGCCCCGGGGTGGCTCAGGGGGACACCAGCGGTGGCTGTGCCGCGTCCTTGGCACGGCACCCAGCCGGGGCACGCCACGCCGGGAGAGGTACAGCCCCACGGCACCTCTGCCGTCCCTGCCCACGACTGCGGCCGGCTCCCCCCAGGCCCCAGCGCCCGTGGGTGCCGGCCAGGCTGGGCTGCCCAGGCCGGGAGCTGCCGCCGCTGCCCACGGCCGGGATTAGCCACCGCTCCCTGCTGGCACCGGGAGCAGCTCGGCCGCCCTCGCCGAGGCTGCCGGCTCTGTAAGCCCGGCTTTGACGTAGCCCAGAAAGTAGGCCAGTAAGAGCAAACTGCCGCTGCTCGCCGCTCTCTCGAGGGACGCGGCGCTCGTGCGGCCGGGGGAAGGCGTGGGCACTCGCACCGCGGCTCCCCGGGGATTCCTGCACGGCCGAGGCGGCGGCTGGTGAGGACGGGGGTTCTCTCCTGGCACCCACCGACTCGTGGGGCGGCCAGAGGCCGGCCCTGCTGGGAGGGAACCCAGGCTGGAGCCTGGCACAGGAAGGGCAAGGATCAGGCTGGGAAAGTCCCTGCAGGGAGCGGGTCCCCAGCCCGCAGCAGCGCCTTCGCCGTGCCAGGGCCCTGCGGGGCTCCCCTACCCACTTCTGCCCTGCCCGGCGAGCAGCAACCCCGCTGCGAGGGGCTCCCCCCAGCCGCAGCTCTGCTGCCCCCCTCCCCGCTGCCAGCGGGCATCCCCGGCGCCCCCCTTTCCTGCAGCGCTTTGCAGTCCTGGAATTCATTTTTAATTAAAAAAACCCCCAAGCGCTGACAGGCCCGAGTCCAGCAATCTCATTTCTGCAGGGAAGCCGGAGGAACAAGCGATGCCCTTGGCGCGGGAGCGCAGCAGCTCCAGAGGAGCCTGTGCCGAGGTGGCCCGGCAGCCCGGAGGGGCCAGCACAGCAGCACCAGCGGCCCCCCCTGCATTTGGGTCCCTCCTCTAACTCAACCCCAGCAGCTCAGGCTGATGCTTTCTGCGTTTAATTTTGAAGCATCTCTGGATACTGGAAGCCCCAGTTCAAGCCCAGTCCAGCCCAGCGCTGCCCTTCCATGCAGGATGAGGCACATCCAGCTCTGTGGCTTGAAGCTGTCCCCCCTCAATGCTGGCTGAGCATCAGCCACACTCACCAGCCAAAATTCCAAAATTCTGCATGAGGCAGCCTCTGGACTGAGGGGTCACGTCCCACTCACTGCTTCAGGTGGTCCTGGCTTGTGGCAGCCGTAAACCCGCCCGCGCCACCGAGGCCTGAGTGGGTTTCAGACCTGGTGGCCTCGGTCCTCTGCAGCATCAGCGCCCCAGGAAGGGACTGCGCCGGTGCCACCATCGCCCCAGCCCCGGTGGGGAGCGTTGCTCCCGCTCTGGGGCAGCCAAGGAGGCCCCAGCCCAGCCCATGGCAGAGCCAGACCCTGCTGGGAGCATGGCCCCTCCTCGGGGGTGCGGGGGACACCACGCGTGACAGCAGGCAGAGCGTACAGCACAAGCCTGCGTGGGGCTCTGTCACCGGGTGGGTGGGACGTGGGGACAGCGGCCAGCGAGGCACGTGTCAAACGGCAGGACACCGCTCTGCACACCCCGCTCCGAGCCCAAAGCCAGCTCTGCCCTGACCAGCGTGGGGCCTCGAGGCTTCCCGAGACCCTTCGAGCATCCCAGGGCCGGGAGCTGGGGGAGCTCACAGCACCCAGCCGGGCACCATCCTGGGGCTGGGACGGGGCAGGCAGAGCCCCGGGAGGGCCCCCATGGAGAGGGACCGGCACAGTGGTGCCATGCGGGTCCAGCCGGCCCTGGCAAAGGGGGGCTGCGGGGGGCCCGGGGCCGACCATGGGCAGAAGGAGGCGCAGGCAGAGGGGCTGCACCCACCCCACGCTGGGCACTGCCTTCCCCGGGCACCAGCGCACTGCAGCTTTCGCTAAAACGAACAAGAAATCCCCTCTACTGCCCCGTGACGTCCCCAGGGGCGGGGGGCGAAGGTTTCCCACAGCTTTGGGGGCAGGCAGGGCGGAGGGAAGCCGGGCTCGGAGCTGGGGCCACCAGCCCAGCGAGGGGCTCTCCGGTGTCAGGGCACGGAAATGCTCGCCGCTTCCTCTCTTTTTTTTTTTTTTTTTTCTCAGGGTAAATTCATGCAACGCAACCACGGCCCCGTCGTCGGGCCAGCGCTATCTGGCCGCCCCAGGGTGCTGCACAAGGCCGGTGACAGCCGGGCCGGGTCCCTGGCAAGGTGACAGCAGCGGCTGCGGCTGCTCCCCCGGGCAGGCTGCGGTGCCAAGGCGGGAGGAGGCAGCCCCGGCGCGAGGGATGAGCTTCCCGGGAGCAGCAGCAGCTCCAGCTCCTTCGCTTGGGCTGGGCAGCGCTTCTGTGGCTGGGAGGGAGCACAGAACGCGGGGAAAGCGAGGGCTGGAGGGCTCCCCCCCCGCTCCCCTTTCACCGTAAGGCTCCGGCACGTCCCCCCTGCTAGCGTGGGCCGTGGGGAGCACCCTGCCGTCACCCTCCGAGGGGTGGGCTGGGCAGGCAGCCCGGGCAGGAAGAGGCAGAGGGGGGCAGGAAGAGAGCGGGGTGGTTGCGCCAGGGGGAAGGAAAAAAAAAATTTATATATAAAGTTATACTATACATTAAAAAAAATGGGGGTACGAATGACAAAAACACAGGGCAGGGGAAACCCAGCCCGGCCCGGCCCCGAGGGAGCGCCGGGGGCTGCTCCACCCCTCGCCCCAGGCCCCAGCACCCGGCCCCAGCACCCGGCCCGTGCCCGCCCCGGGGACAGGCAGGAGGCCACCAGCTGAGCCGTCCCCGCGGTGAGGGCAGCCACGCAGAGCGTGCCCAGGCAGCCCAGGTTTATTGCCGGGGAAGCGGTAGAAGGTACTGGGACAGACCCAGGAGCCTCTCCCGGCTCCCCCGCCCGCTCCAGCCCGAGCACCGGCGGGGCAGGGGCACAGGGCTATAGCGCTCGCTTGGGCGGGCGGCGAAAGGGCCGCTCTTGCTGCCTGGGCACAATTTCTAGCGCTGGCTTGGCTCCAGTGCCAGCTGCGGTGGCCATGTCGGGGACATCCTCGGCAGAGATGGGCTGGATGATGTGGCCCGCTCGGGTGACGACGCGGGGGGCGGTCAGCTTCTGGAAGGCACGCTGCGTGTTCCAGGTGGGGCCCACGGGCATCCGGATGCTCTGCTCAAACTGCTGGTGCCTCTCAAAGGGGAAGGGCAGCTCGCTGACCTGCGGGGAAACAGCGCAGCGGGGTAACTCCCACAGCCACCCGGCTTTCATCCCACGCTGCCGCCCATTCCCACTCGTCCAGGACCCGCCCACGCTCTGCTTCCAGGCCCCGGCCCCGCTGACCACCGTGCCCCATCCCCTCCTCTAGCAGATCCCGGGAGGGCTGGCACAGCAGCCGCCGCCCCAGCCGTCAAGGGGGCAGTCCTGTAAATTCCTCCTCCCTCCATCACCCTGCCAGCCTCTGAGCTGTCAAAGCTGGGAACTGCGTGACCAGGCAGGGATTACAGGCAGGGATTTGGGATGTTTTGGGAACGGGTCACAGGAGCGTTCCGGTCCAGCCCGGGTGCTGGCACGCACGGAGGCTGGGTGTCACCCACCTGATGCGCTGCCGCGTGGATGTTGCGCTTCTCGCTCATGATGACGTGGGGCAAGTGCTGGTCCTTCCTGGGAGGCGCTGGGGGCGGCTTGAGCAGGAACCTGCCGGGCAAACGAGACGTCAGGCCCCGGTGCTGGGCCGAGGCGCGCTGCCACAGCTCTTCCGCGCTTACCGTTTTACTTTCTTGGCGCTGGGCTTCAGTCCCGTGCCTCCCCACTCGCCCCAGCCTGGCAGCACCAGGTTCACCGGCTGTGGCTTCGCAGCCTCCTCTGCCTTCCGCTTCTCCCGGCGGAAGTCAGCGACCACGTCGTCCCCGGCAAAGGCCTCTGTGATCACCGCTCTTTGGTCGATGCCACCCTCCTGTGGAGAGGAGAGTCAGTCGCCTGCAGTCAGCCCTGCCCTGGGACCACGGGGCAGGCCCGTCCCGCTCACCTCTTCCTCCACGACCACAGGTAGACTGGGGCATTGAACCTCCTGGGACTTCCCAGCCAGCATGGCCTGCAGGCTAATGATCTTCTTCTTCTTCTTCTTCTTGGCTGGGGCTTTCTTGGCATGCCTGTCCCCAGCTTTGCCTTGCTCCTGCTGCTGCACTTGCTCCTCTGCTCTCGCGGCTGGTGGCTTCTCCTGTTCTTCCGCACGCTCCTCTGAGGCCAGGGCCTCGATGTCCTCCACCGTCCGCACCCGGCGCAGCTGCTCCGACAGCAGGATCTCCTCCTGGGCCTGCGGGGGCTGCTCGACCCCCGGGCTCGCCGGCTCCTCGGCACAGATGGGCTGGATGGGGCTGTCCCCTGGCGGTTCAGAAACCGTCTCCGCCTCATCAGCACCTACGCACAGAGGCAAGAGGTGAGAAACAGTCACCCACGAGCAGGGAGGAGAGCAGGACAGCGGTGTCAGTTGGGGCACAAACCAGCCCCCCCGGCCCCCTTTCATTTGCCCAGCCCTGCGGCACGCCAGGCCCGTGCTGCCCGGCGCTGCGAGCTCCTCACCTTGCCCCCCAGCGCTCCCTGCCCGCTGCTGCCGCGCCTGCCGTTTCTGCGCAAAGTCTTGTAGCAGAGCTTCCTCCTCCGACATCTCCTCCTCCTCCTCCTCCACCTCCTCCTTGCTCTCCACAGCACCAGGCACCACAACGTCTCCAAGACCCTCCTGCACCTCAGGCTCCTCGGCTGGGCTGCTGGGCTTGCCCAGCATCCAGGGATTAGCTCCGCTGGCACCCGTGGGGATGGTGGGGACAGTCACTGGCGTGAGGTCCTCCTCAGGGACATCAGCTGGCTCCTCCTCGGGCGGCTCCACCCGCACCTTCTGCATCAACTCCTTGTTCTTGTCCAGCTGCTCCTGCATGGCCTTGCGGGCCTGGGAGGGGATTGCGATGCTTCTAACGCAGGCCAGAAACAACACGCCCACCTTCCCCACCCCACCTCAGCTGCCTTCCCCTTCCCCAACCTGTGCTGGAGACCTTATTGGGGCCTTTCAATATATAAAGGGGGCTTATAAGAAAGACAGAGACAGACTTTATACCAAGGCCTGTGGTGGCAGGACAAGGGCCAACTGCTTTAAACTAAAGGAGGGCAGGTTTAGGTTAGATATGAAGGAGAAATGTTTTATGGCGAGGGTGGTGAGACACTGAGTGGGTCGCCCAGAGAAGCTGTGGATGCCCCATCCCAAGGTGAGGTTGGACGGGGCTTTGAGCAAGCCCACCTAGTGAAAGATGTCCCTGCCCACGGCAGGGGGGCTGGACTAGATGGGCGTCAGAGGTCCCCGCCAACCCAAACCGTTCGATGATTCTGTGATCTCACCTCCAGGTCATATTTAGCCATAATGGCCCTGGAGCGGGCCCATTTTCCCTTGTTCTGGTGCTTAAGACTCATCCGCTCCTGAGGGGAAGAGGAAGAGAAGCATCAGAAAGGGCACCCTCGCGAGCGGGGGCTTCCCAAGGGGCGGGGGAGAAGCGCAGAAGCAGCACCTGCATCCTGAGCTGCTCCAGCTCCTCCAGCCTGGCCAAGGCGGCCTCAGGGTCCGACTTGTGCAGCAGCTCAAACTCCTTTAAGGCCTTGCGTCTCTTGCTTTTTTTCAGCACACGATGGTACCTGCAGCCCAAGGGCGGAGAGAGCCAGGGAGTGAGACCTCATGGTGCTTTTGGGAACACAATGCTGCTTTGGGCACGAGGCTGCCCGAGACACTGCAGATCCCAGGGAGGAAGGGGGCTGCTCTGCCTTCGTCCACGTTTTGGCCGTACCACGCACTGGGCGGGGTTGGCTCCCAGCCCTCTCCCACCGCACCGAGCCCAGCAACAGCAGAGCCTTACTTCTTGCTCTTGATCTTCTTCTCTCGACGAGCCTTGGCTTCGTAGTAGGACTGCACAGCCCGGGCCTTCTGTAGCTCTGCCCGCCGGCGCTGGGCCTGCCAGGGAGCACAGAGTGAGGGCAAGCGCCAAGGAAGAAGCCTCCAGAGCCAGGCCACGGCAGGGGGGTAAGCACTCACCTCCTCCAAGCTCATTGCCTGCAGCGAGGCTGTCTCCTCCGGCGTCAGGAGCGGGTCTGTGATGGGCTGCTGCGTCTTGTGGAGCAGCGCAAAGATCTCCTGCTCCAGGGGCGTTCGGGCCTGTTGGGACAGAACAGACACAGCAAGAGCACGATGCAAAGAGAAGAATCGCAAGAGCCAACGCTCCCCCAGACGTCCCCATCCTTCCTGGTGCCCCTGAGCAAGTCCACGGGACGGCCCAGTGAAGCGTGCCCCTCTCCTCCGGGGGGCTGAGGTCACAGCCCCACTCACGGGTCCCACACAACAGCCCGAGGGTCACTGGGGGCCTGCCCAGGCGCCCTCCCAGCCACCGCACCAGGTTAGGGCAGGCAGAGTTTCTCCCAGGGTAGAGAAAGAGGCTTGCAGTCGACAGGCAGCGCCAAGCAGGTAGCACTGGACAAAAAGGATGCAGCAGAAGTTCCAGGCCATGTGACACCAAGTCCCACCAAAATGGAAAGGGGTCTTTGGGCAGACTGAGGCGAGTGCCGGGTACGTCGGGAGCTCGGCAGGGGCTGCAAGAGCTCTCAGGGATGACAGCGACTGTCCTGCCAGCAGCGCAACCCCCACCTGAACTCACGTTCAAAGCCAAAAGCATCCTTCTTTCATGATGAAGATTCACAGATGCGTAGGCTTTGGCAAACCAAACCCCCCTCTCTGCCGCAGCACAAGCAGCCGAGGGCTACCAGCAGCCACATGGCTCAGCCCAGGGACTGGGAAACAGCTGGCTCAGCCTGCATGTCTAGGGCTGAGAGGCTAAAAAGAGGTGAGGAGACAGAGCAGGCTCTGAACCCTCTGCTGACGCCTTACCCGGCCTCTCCCAGAGAGCATTTACACATCTGCTATGCACGAGGAACACAGAAGGCTTCCCTTTCAATCTTCCCAAGCTCAGCATCCACACACCCAGGGCCTCGCCTACAAGCTGGGCCTTCCTCACGCCTCCCTCGCTCCTCCCAGTGCAGCCAGATGTCGCACTGCCCCGGCCGACCCCTGGGAGCTGCGTGACAGCACCCACCTTCCATGCCGAAGCCACCTGCTCCAGGGGGGCGACCGTAGGGATCTCCTGCTTCAGAGGGAAAACCAGCTGCTCCGCGCGCCGGTTCTGCAAAACCACCTGCTGCCATTTGCCCACGTCTTTAGAGGTCCTGACGTAGGCAGCCTCCCTCACGACCTGCAGGCAGGGGCGAGAAGGGAAAAGGCTGATGAAGAGAGGAAAAGCCAGTCCGCAGCAGAGAGGAGCAGAGGGGCACGCAGGGGCTCAGCTGGCCCCGTAAGGCCAGAACCTCCCTCTGCCGCCTGCGCAGGCCCACTCACCCGCTTCGCCTCCTCTTTGCTGAGCGGCAGCTCCACCGCCTTTTTCTGCTTCACTCTGCTCAGCTCTTTCCTCACACTGCTCAGGGCGGATTTGGGCCGGATGGGCTGCAGGAGCTCAGACAGAACCAGCTTCTCCCCAGCACCTACG